>VXBP01000431.1:0-80661 GCA_013400115.1 Rhinopomastus cyanomelas | reverse complement strand
GACCCCTACAGTAACATCACCGTCCCCTGTCTTCCTTTTATTTCAACCCACACTCTCTCAACCAGCTCATCATCCTGGCCCAGGTGGAGCTCCAGTGATTCCAGCTGATCACTGATATAGAGGGCAACATCTCCTCCTCTCCTTCCCTCCCTATCCTTCCTAAAGAGCTTGTACCCATCTATCCCTACATTCCAGTCGTGGGAATCATCCTACCAAGTTTCAGTAATAGCCACTATGTCATGGCATCCCAGCAGCACAGTGGCCCTTAACTCATCCTGTTTGTTGCCCAAGCTCTGTGTATTAGCATAGAGGCACTTCAACTGGGCTGGCCCTGTCCTCTTATTGTGCCAGTTGCTCTTGATTTCCACAGACTGCCATGGTGACTCATCCCTGGCTTGTCCCAGAACAAGCTGAGGACCCTCACTGGCTCTCCATCCCTCTACCTCTGGTTACAGTTTAAACTGCCCCAGTGTTTGTCACCAGCCAGCAGGAGACTATTTACCCCTTCCCCCTTCAAGCCCGCTTTAAAGCCCCATCAATGAGCCCTGCCAATTCCTGCCCCAGGATTCTCTTCCCCCTCTGCAACAAGTGCATCCCATTGGTTGCTTGGAGCTCTGGTGCCCTGAAAACAGGGCCGTGATTGTAGAATCCAAACTGCTGTTGATGACACCAGTTCCAGAGCCATGAATTGAACTGCTGGCTCTTCCTAAATGTTCCCTTGTCCATCGCTGACGTTAGAGGGATAGAGGAGATCAGAACTTGAGCCCCTGACACAACTTGAGCCCCTGGAGGAGATGATAGGAGAAAAAGCCCCTGAACTCTGAAGGGGAAACTAATAACACAGAACATAAAGTCAAGAGATTACCAGAACTCTGTAAGATCTGACACGCTTGTGTTTTGATGAGAGATACACTGTGACCCACAGAACCAAAAGAGCAGTTCACAGAAAAGAAAAATAAGCAGCGAATCATAGAATCATCTAGGTTGAGAAAGACCTTTAAGATCACTGAGTTCAACCTTTAACCCAACTATACCACATCCACAGCTAAACTGTGTCCCTAAGCTATGTATCTACATTACACATCCAGGGATGGTGATTCAACAACCTCCCTGAGCAGCCTGTTGCCATGCCTGATGACACTTCCAATGAAGTTTTTCCTGTTGTCTAACCTAAAGTTGTCCTGCTACAACTTGAGGCCATTTCCTTTATTGCTATTACTTGTTACATGTAAGAAGACACCAACACCCACCTTTCTACAACCTCCTTTCAGGTCATTGTAGACATAGATAAAGTCTTCCCTCAGCCTCCTTGTCTTCAGATTAAATATCCCCAGCAGCCTCAGCCACTTCTCACAAGGCTTGTTTTCCAGACTCTTCATGAACTTTGTTGACATTGTTTGCACTTGCACTAGCATCTCAATGTCTGCCCAAAGCTGGACACAGTACTTGAGGTGTGGCCTTACCAGTACTGAGTACAGGGGGACAATCACTGCCCTGCTCCTGCTGGCCACAGTATTTCTAACACAAACCTCCTAGTTGTAGGTGCTGTTGACCTTCTTAGCTATCTGAATACACTGTTGGTTCATGTTTAGCTAATTGTCAACAAACAGCCCAGTTCTCTTCCTGTGAAGCGGCTTTCTGGACACTATCTCCCAAGCCTGTAGTGTTGCATGGACTTGTTGTGATTCAAGTGTAGGACTGGCACTTGGCCTTGCTGAAGCCTCTATCCATTCAGCTGGCCTCTATCCATCAATTCAGACTGTCCAGATCTCTGCAGAGCCTGTCTATGGCCTGAGATTTGACTAGCAGAGGGTTTCATATAAACTATAAGTTTATATGAAAAAACAGGAGAGGAATTTGTCTGTGCCTGTTAGAAGATGCAAATGTTATTTGCACATAAATATGAGTCAGCACAGGTGAGGAAATGATTCCAACTGAAACATGTTTTGATAGTGTCCTCTAAGGTAATGCAGTACTGTTTCATCTGAAAACACAACAATGTAAGTCACACCAGCAGGGTGAGCTCACTGTGATGGCAGCTTCACAAACTTTTTTCTTTCTCAGCTATGAACTGTATATGGACGACACTGACAGCAAATAAATAAGGTGCTGCTCTCTCTAGTTAGATATTTTTAAACTATTAGGATGAATGTATTTTCTCTTTTGGTGACCATGTTACCAGAGGAACATATAAACATTGCACTTGCTTTATGCTGATGTAATGAAATGCATAGGACCTAACACACCACTTGGCTACTCCAGTCTAACACTGTCATGATCTGGTTTGGATGCAGATTCATGGGAAGCTCTATCATAAAAAGATACCATTGAACATATGGGGTGATGCAAACATGCTTGAGAAACACACTCCAATAAATTGACAAACATTAGGGCAAAAATATATCGGGGTAGGTTTATTTTAACAGCAATGCGTAAGAAAGATGAGAGAGAGATTTCTTGATGTCCTGAGTGCAGCTTTCGCAGTGTCTTCTGTGTCTTGAGCGTGGTGGGGGAGATCTCCAGAAGTTGGGGATCTGGAGGGTCACTTTTATCTCCCTGTGTCCTGCTCTCTTTCACCCCGCCTCTCTCTGAAAGGCACCACAAAGTTCAGGCGATGCAGACAGGGTGTGGGTTTTGTCTGGTTTCTGTCTGGTTTGTGTTCCTTTCTCTGGAACATGTTAAGACAAGGAAAAGTCTCCATGATTCTCACAAACACTAGCGTAGCTCCACTGATATCTCTGCAGTGAAATCAGGAGAACAGAAAATAACAGACTTGTTCTGTTTGCTGAAATGGGGAAAAATGGTGTATTTCTTTTCATTTCATAGACATAAAGTTTCCAGGTAAATAAAATGGATCCAGAATAAAAGATGGTAACCACTTATTCATTGTTTACAATAGAGTAGCTTGAAACGACTTTGATAATAAGTGATGCTATATTAGCAACATGCAGAGGAACTGAGGTACTTTTGCTAAATATGCTTCTAAGATTCAGGATCTCAGACATAGCTTCCAAGACTATATGCTTTTATAAAATAAGTATAGGGCAATCCACCATTTAAATTGGTGTACTCGTGAATAACAGGCATCTTTTAATGTAATTATAATTCAGAATTTGGAATAAGATGTTAGTATTTATGGAAATCTGAACAAATTCTTTCAAAAAATAAGCCTTTATTAGGAAACCAGCTTGATATCTATGTAAATGTTTGGAAACATTTCTATTTGCTGCTTATTTCCTCGAGGTGTTCTTCCCTTATTGCCAGAGAAGTGCTGGTGTCCTTCCTTTCTTGCTAGGGGCAAGCTTATATGAAAATACAAAAATTGCAGTGTATATTCTGTCCAATATCATATTCTTTTACAATAATAACTAAGTGAGATGTCAGAGACCCGAGGTGATGTGGCTTAAGGTAGGGTGTGAATAGCGGGAGCAAACGAACTTTTAAAAAGCCAAGATTCTATTTTCCTACAGTTCAGTTTGCTGCTCCTTTCTGAGATAAGAGAATTATTTTTCTGAAATTGTGATGTCTTTCCTTTTTTTTTTTTTTTTTAATATAAGCATCTGAGGGAGGTATTTAAATTTAATCACATTCAGGTTCAGCACTCATCATGGTGATAGTAAAACAGGTGTGGATTGTAGGGAAGGCAGGATTTGCTGATTTGTGAGATCACCTCACTCAGCATCTGCTAGCCAAATTGCCACCTAATCATCTGTGAACAAAGGGGAAAAAAAAGTCTTGTTTTGACAAGGAAAGTATTTCATCACCTGTGGAAACTGCCTTCTGAAATCTGTAGTCTGAAGCCCCAATCTCTGCAAGAAATGAAAGGAGAAATTGCCGTCTGTATTTCCAGATCTTTCTGTTCAACATTCAGGAGGCTGAATGGATACTGTCACTGAAAATTCCCTGTTTGTCAGCTGGCCATGATTTCTGCCCTGAAGGCAGTATTTCTTATCACTCATGAAAGAAAATGTCTGCTTAATAATGGAAAGCATAGGAAACATTATCTGTTGTTTTGCTCTGTCCATCATCCAGCCTGGCCAGGCACATGGCAAATCTGGTCCAACAGCCAGCCTGTATGATGCTAATGAACCCTACTGAGAAAGCAAAGTCATTAAGCCCGTTTGAAAGGTCCCTGGGTTGGATCTGTTTCACACATGTCTGGCAAGGAGCTTGGGTGTCTCTGGGAAGCAGCTGTCTGTACCTGGCTATAAGAGCACTTCTAGAGACCTGAAGAGGTTAACAGGCTGCTGTAAAGATTTAGACGTTTTTAAGGGAATATGAGACGAGGATGTAAAAAAAAGGGAGAAAAACAAAAAAACCCACATCAAACCAAGAAAGTCTGAAATATGCTCTTCTTAATGGGAGAAGTTTCAAATCACACTAGCATCTTCCCCTAAAGCATCTACTGTTAACCGTTGCCAAAGCCAAAACACTTCACTAGATAGTTTAGAAGTTCCTGTGTCTCACTCTCTGTTGGTTGTAAGCTTTTTCATCTTCACAGGTAGCTGAGTGTTTGAAAAGTGAGATGAAAATAAATAGAATTTCACATCTTATCAAGAGAGAGCAACAGCAGATCCTCCCTCAGCAGTTTATTGTGCTGTGTGCTTTTCCTCTTTTCTGCCTGTATAGAAACTGAACAAGTGGTCCAGGTCACCATAGTGCTTATACTGAATGCACAAGAACACTCTTAGATCCTCACAAGCACAAAGAAAATCTGAAGAACAGATTTAAGAGTATTACTGTGGTGAAGTGCACAGTCCCTGCACTTCAAGGAAGCAGAAGGCTGAAAATGCGTAATACAGGGGGGAAAAGCAGTCTGTGAAAGGTATTCTGCCCAAAATGTTGGGTAGATGTTGATCAAACTACCTACCTGTTAGCAACATGAAAATTCCTTAGCTGGTCTTGTGGGACCCACATGTTCCACCCCACCTTGATAGATTTATAGAGAAGTTAGTGCAGTATAAGCATATTCCTTTTGAAAACAGCTATTTGTTTTTGGAAGTAGGAATCAGATGAGCATTTTAGGTTTGGAGGGATTACTTCACTGGTCTGAAAAGAAAGGGCTTCACTATTGTTTAAAACATTTTACCTAAGAATGCATATATGCAACTGTTTCAAATATTTTTCACTTTCAGGTTAATTGTTTAGTTTACAATTTAAACTACCTTCCCTGAGAAAGAGATGACTGACAAAAATAAACTCCCTTACATAGTTTCAGAGGTTTCAGCAAGTTCAGGATTGAAAAGACAATGTTGTAATTGACCTCAGATTCTTTAGAAGCTTATTTTCCGCTTCTCCTTTAAATAGTTATAGAATTAGAAAAAGGTGAGACTTTAAAAAAAAATTGTAATTATTTTTATGCAAAAATATTTATCATTCACAAAAAAGGCATAACTAAGTTACTGCATTTTTCAAATGTCTAGGTTTTTACAGCATACCATCAATTTAATTACTGATTTTCTCTTTTCTTCAGACACATCTATTCTGCATGGTTCATGGTTCCAGAGGCAGTTGTATTTCAGTGATGGGCAAACTTCAGAAAAGACAGATAATGTCATGGCTAATATACTGATACATTACTCGAGAAGTCTGGTTGACCATAGTCCCTTTATTTGCCCATCTAATTTTTAGTAGAGAATTTTTTTCAGAAAGTTGCCGAATAAAACCATATATATAAATATTGCAGTTATAGGGAAACAGAGAGATAAAACACCCTGTTCTGAAACACCTAACAGGCAGGAAATCTGTGTTGCAACAAGTATGTTTTAGCACCATCTAGCTATATTTTTGGGAAAGTCACTAACTGTATCACACTCCATAATTCCCATCCTATCCTAGGGGAAAAAAACCCAAACCAAACAAGGCAAAACCAATGCAATTATTATTATTTTTTTCAAAATTAGTTGCAGAAGTTGATAGTGAAACATCTGTAAGCATTTCAACATTTCCAAATGACCAATGTTAAATTCATTATTGTCCTCTTATTAGTGTTTGTATTTTGACATACGATAGAAAATTGCTTGCTGTCCTTGGATGTGTTTAAAGATTGTTGAGCGATATGGTTTAGAGGTGAACTTGCAAGGTAGAGTAGATGGTTAGACTCGATGGTCCCAGGAGTCTTTTCCAACCAGAGTGATTCTGTGGTTCTGTGATTCTGCCACTCATAGTGGTTAGGAGTTTGTAGATATCTGTGAAATATCAACAAGATGTGTAGGGACTAGTTTTCCTGGTAAGCTGCTGTCTGTAGTTGTAACCTCTGTAGATATAAATATTTTGGGGTTTGAAAACTTTTGCCAATAAGAGATGCAGCATCTAAGATCTGTGTATGTGAGCTTAGCCTGTCAATATTAAAGAGCACTTTCAGAGAAATTGTACAAACAGAAATGATTTGCAGTGAAGACAGTGGCACCAGGCAGCTGGTCAGGCACATAAGTCACCCATTTCTCTGTACTGCTGGCAGTAAGATGGCTAGTAGGCTGCCTATGGTCTTTGTGTGCAGTGCAAGGCCTTGATGAAAGTGGGGATTTAATGTGAAAATACACCAAGCTGATTAATTTTCATAGACGTGTGTTAATGAAAAAATAGAGCTAAGAAGATCTAGGAGGTGACTAAAGATGGGTGGTGAGATATTTCCTTCTGTGTATCTTCTGTGAGGTTTCCATGTTGATTTGGGAGTTGTGATATTAATTGGTCTGGGTCTTAATCAAACACTCATGGTGCTCAGCAACAGTTTCCAGAGACTCAAGTGGCCTAGGTCTCTTTTTATCATTTATTCACTTGTTTTCTAAGCATTTAGTCTAATTTAGTAATTGAAATTGCATGGATAGTACTGAGACCTCTCTACAAAACAGCTTTAGGAATCTCTTCAGGCATTTGAAACATTTGTGAACAGTTGAAAAATAGGTCAGTCGGTTCAAACACAGAATTTGAACATTTGCTAACAGAGAGAGGTTAAATATTTAATGATGGGATTTTACTAATTTTTTTTAATCAGATAATGATTCTGTAAAATGTTATAATCTAGTCCTTATTTACTATGCTTTTAGCAGTATGTGAGTGCAAAAAACCCCCAATAAATATGATACTGAAGGAGGATTTTAATCGGGGCTGGATTCTAAGTGTATTACTTTTGCAGTTTTGCAATTCATCTGTGTAGGAGTGTCATCATGCAATAAACATCAAGAATATGTAAGTAAAAGAGTAGCCGTTGCCTTTGTTCATGAGTAAAACCAGGAGGCACAACCATAACAATAAAATTACCTTGGAGCAGATCCAAATGGTCATTATTTCTACTACTAATTCTCTGTGTTCCTGCATTTTCTTTGAAGATACATGTTTCCATTACTCTTTCTTTTTTTTGGGATTCTTTTATGTGTTCATTTGTATGATATCTTAGTAGTCCCCTTTTCTCATTCCTCATGAAATCCACCCAACATCTGTGGCTATGGTAAGTCCACATTTGTGAAGCAGGTGAGCAAGGACATTTCCTATTATGCTGTTGATACTTTTTATGTGGAGCTGCAACAGGCAATATTTTTTATGATGATAGTATTCTTATCTTGTACAGTAATTACATGCTTACTAATATTTGTAATTTTCCCTTTCTTTTTCCAAATTCTTTACATATATATTGTCTACCAGCTATCCCTGACAAAGCAACATGTCGTAGGGAGTAAAACACTGTTATGCCAGCATGGCATCCCTGAGTCAAGAGTGCCCTCCCTTTTGGTGTCAGCATAGTCCTCCTAGCCCAGATCTGTTTTAGGAGGAAATGGAATATTCAGGATTCATTCTATTTAGGGAAATAAAAAGTTACATTGAGGATTCCATATTAACCTACTGTTAGGCAAAAGAGCTATCTTTTTATTGTTCTGCTGAGAGCCAAATCAGATCCAAACAGATTTTTACTTGCCATATGCTTTGCTTTAAATCTTTTGAGCCCACACAAGGACAATTTTTGTTAAGAATAAGGGAAAAAAGCAGATTATGACATTTGGAAAGCAGTTATGCTTTTTTTCTTTCTAATCTATTTGCCTAATCTTGATCTAAGAGAAGTTTCTCAGTAAAACCTAGACATTGCCATCTAGGTGATAGTGCATTTCTGATCTCAGTTCTAGATCTTGGAAACCCATATGCATCAAACTTCAATTCTAAAAACCAAAGGCTTTTTCTGAAGATTAAAAGACAATTAGCTGCAAAACCTCAGATCTAGACTCCCTCTGCAATTAATGGAGACAATAGATGCACTGAATCCTCCTTTGTAACTGATTCCATGCTCTCACTGTAGTTTGATACAGTTACAGGGTAGCCTTAGATACTTCAGAGATTTCCTTGAATTTATCTGGGATTTGGATATTCTACTTCTAATCCAAACACCATGTGTGAGGATAAAAGCATTGCATCACTCCATACTTGTTTCAAAGGTAAATATTTTAGTAATAGCTGTGTCTTGGGCATCTTTGAGGTGGTAAATTCTGTTTTGCCCTTAAAGACAAACTTTACATCAATGGAATGTTGCTACCCAAAGAAACTGTGAATTGAGGTGGGGTGGGAAAGGCACGAGCTCTGTATATGTTGCAGACCTGATGGAAATTTCCCAGTTGTCTTTCAGACTAAATAATTTCCATTCTTCATGGAACTTAAGCGCTTTACGGTGTTTTCCAGCTTGAATGTATTCAGTGTATCTGTTCCTCCCAGGAATCTGCAAGCCTGCAAGAAACCCAGCCTTGCAGTTTTTTCAACTGTTGAGATACTTAAATTGCTGAGATATTTAAATATGAAAGCTGTTGAAGGTGTTAGTTAAGAAAATGTAAACCAAATAGGTAATCTAAAAGCTAATTTCATTAATTACATGTTACAAGTGTGTAACAGAGTTCCAGTGGTGACACTTCCTTTTCTGTGCAATGTATTTTAGTAATGCCCCCAGTGTAGGTACTGTTATTGAGCAGAGGGTCTCTGCTGTTGGAATAATGATAGGATTATAGATACACAAAATTTATGTAATGTCAAATATTTCAGCCACTAAAACATTATGCCTAAGACATTACAAGGCTCATTCAGTTCAATTTGATTGTTTTACTGCAGTTAACAAAATTTTGCCACGTTATGTTGGAATTTTCTGTTACAGCAGCATGTGTTTAAGAGAAAAACTCACACTGTAGTTTATCCTGATTTACTGAAGTTTACTGTGTAATGCATGAGGGCAGTGTGCATAAAGAAGCACTGGTTAAGCAGATCAGAGAACTGAAGGGGATATACTTTCTGGGCAATGAACGAAGGAATGGAAAATATTCTATAGGAAAATGCTATTTATATAGTGGAAATATTCTCCTAGCATTTTGAGAAAGCCAAATAAATCCCATATCTAAACATGAGACAGTGCTCATTGTTTGGGAATGGGAAAAAAGGCAAGTCCGTAAGTGACAGGCTGTCAGGCCTGTATTAGCTTTGAAGTTCATGGCTTTTATAGCATGAAGAGATTAATCTTTAAAAATAACATTCATGTTTATCATTCTCATGCAGCTTATCTGGAGGACAGGAAAGAACTAAAGTAAACATGTCTAGTTAACAGCAGAGAAAATATTTCATAGAATCACAGAATCATAGAACCTTAGCATCATTAGGGATTGGAAGGGACCTTGAAAGATCATATAGTCCAATCCCCCTGCCACAGCAGGATCACCTAGACCAAGTCAGTCAGGGTTAGAAGGGACAACAGCATCATCCAGTTCCAACCCCCCTGCCATTGGCAGGGACACCCCACCCTAGATCAGGCTGGCCAGAGCCCCATCCAGCCTAGTCTTAAACACCTCCAAGGACAGGGGCTCAACCACCTCCCTGGGCAACCCATTTCAGGCTCTCACCACTCTCATGGTGAAGAACTTCCTCCTCATGTCCACTCTAAATCTACCCATCTCCAGCTTTGCTCCATTCCCCCTAGTCCTTTCACTACCTGACATCTTAAATAAGAGGCTGAGGGAGCTGTGTCTCTTTAGCTTGGAGAAGAGGAGACTGAGGGGTGACATCATTAATGTCTATAAATATTTGAAGGGTGGGTGTCAGGAGAGTGGAGCCAGGCTCTTTGCAATGTCTTCTGATGATAGGATATGGGACAACGGTTGTAAGCTGGAACACAGGAGGTTCCACAGAAATGTGAGAAGGAACTTCTTCACGGCGAGGGTGACGGAGCACTGGAACAGGCTGCCCAGGGAGGTTGTGGAGTCTCCTTCCGTGGAGATGTTTAAAACCCTCCTGGATGTGTTCCTGTGCAACTTATCTCTATGAGGGATCTCAAGTGACCCAAACTGCAGTATTTGAGCTTGTATATGTCACTGAGTTCATTCATGTGGCAACAATCATTTAGTTCAGTATTACCTGTTTTATTAGATTTCATTTGCTGTGCATTCTCAGACATAAAAGCTCTGATTACCTCTGAGGAGTTGTAGAGGTTTTACATTGTTCAAGAATACGGCTTAGCAAGACAGCATCTTGGTAAAGGTGTTGCTTTGTGGGGTGATTACTTATTGAATATCAAAGCAAATGTCCATTTACTTGTCTACAATTTTGGAATTAATTTTCCTTCCTAATGAGAACATACAAATCCCTACACACTCATGCACTAAAATGACCAAAATTCTACCTTGTCCCCATATGGTGTCTTTGGCAAAGAACAAAATCATCTTTAGAAGCTGTATCAAAACCATTATATTTAATAGTTGCTGGTGGACCTTTCTGCCACTAGAGCTTTTAATAACTTTCTGAGCTTGAACAGAGATTGAAACTGCCCATTATCAAGAATCATGTCATACTTCTCAGTGCTATCCCCAAAATGTTGTCCCAGCATCTGCCTTTTTTTTTTTGCTTTTATCTTCTCCCATGTGCAATTTTCTCATCCAAAAAATTCAAGTTTCCTTTCTCCTTAGAGACCAGTATCTAGTTACTGCAAATAGCATATCAAGGGATAGTTCTTGGGCTAGCATGTAGCAAAGAAGCTTTACAGCAAATGTTGCCCTTGCTAACTAAATGTTTCTTCTTCTCTGCCTCTACTGCAAAGTTGCCTTACAAGTGCACAGCAGTAGGAGAGGGAAAGTCCATTGTAGAGGGCTATAAATGGGTATAGATACAGCTTTGGTAGATTTAGTAAATATGTACATTAGTATATTGACTAAATATGCACAGGATGGAGTCGGGTGGGTTGGGAATTGAGGGGTGAATCTCCTACTTAAAATAGGATCTTTCTTGTGAGACACATGTTGAATGTAAATCACGTTAACTTGCAAAACGTATGAGTGAAAAAACTCCCATGAGCATGTTGAGGGATTCCTTTGTTTCTGGAGTTAGTTTCACAAGTTTTGTCTGCAGGAAATACTCTCCTCTGCTGTGGTAGACAAACAGTAGGAGATGAAGTGGCAAAACCTGAGCCTGAAAGTTGAGCTGTCCAAACCAGGAAATAAATGCTTCTTGGTCTTCAAACCACACAACTGTTCAGACTGTAATCTTCTTCAGTGTGAGCTGAAATAGAAGAAGCCACTTCAGTGGTGGCTTTTGAACATCTGAAAAAAGCTTAAATTGTGGGGGAGTACACAATTTATGTTTACATTTTTACTTCTATTTATATTTTTTCCTAATAAAAACAGCCTTAAAAGCAATATTTCCAAAGTATGTGTGTTTCTTGAACATGACATTACTTTCCGTTAAGGTGTATATTATGCAAACAACGTTTCAACCACTTTGTACCATTAATCAAATTGAGCTGTCACTGTGAAAGAGTCACATGCCATGCAAATATATGACCACTATACTCCAACACGTGCCAGTTGCTAATGTCTGCCGATGCACAGCACGAGCTGTGCAGACTCACAGCTATCCATGCTTTCATATCTTTTTACAGTTGCCCCATGCTCAGATGTTCCTTGCCTTCTGCCTTCTTTAGGGGTTTATAGTCTGCTTCACCTCCAAGCTGCTCTGTGGTTATGAGAGATTCTGGGTCTATCAGGAAAAGAGCAGGCATCATTGTAACAGCATTAAGAGAAACAAAAATTGTTTCCTTTCAGCAACAAATTATACCAGCATTAAGCAACAATTACTGCAATGGAAATTATTGAAGCAGCAAGGTATCAGACAAGCTGTGTACATCTGGTCTGATGGAGGAGGTCCTGACTGTGATCATTAAAGATTATGTGAAGAATAGTGGTGATTAACTCTAATGTCCTGCCAAATTCTGCTGTGAATGATTGTTTATTTTTTTCTAAATGGAAAATTCCCCTCAGAGATGCTGTCACATTATTCATCTCCCCTGTCTTGTTTAGTAGTGTAAATTCCTAGTTTTCAGTCCTTAAATTAAGGCAAATATGTGGCTATCAGGTCACATGAAAGCCTTGTTTCTACATTCATCTGGCTAAAGAGGCAGTTTTATGTTTCTTTGCACTATTGGCTAAATGAGTTAAATACCTTACAGTTTTTACAGCAAAACTGCAATGCTGTTAAACATAAATACTCTCAGTCTTCTTCAATGCTGTGTTTTCCACCATTATCAAAGGTAGTTGGCAGTCACTCCATTTGGATCAGAGCAGATTAAGTGCTACTTGCATGAACTCGTGCACACTGCTTGGCTGTAGTAGAGAAACTATCAGACTTAATACCTGACTGAAAAATACGGGAGTGGAAAATAATTATAACATTTAAAAAAATTCAACTTCCTGCAGTCCTATCACCAGATGATATAGATGACATTGAGAAGAGCCTGGCTCCATCCTCCTGACATCCTCCTTCAAATATTCATAGACATTAATGAGCTCACCCCTCAGTCTCCTCTAATGAAAACTCCAAACCCCCAGTACTTTTCCAGTCATCCAGATGTGCATTTGGTTTCAATGCATACAACTTGTCTGCATTTTTCTTTATTAGGACTGTGTAACAAATAACAGATGGCTCAAACCAAGCTTTTCAGTTGTGTCTCTTCTAAGGAACTGCCCTTTCTGAAGTTAAGGACATATTTATGCAGACAGTGTCTACTTTCTTGATGTTTATAGTTACTACCAAGGGTTGGGATGCAGAAAAGCTATTGCTTAGACTTGCTTCTGTGGAGACCATGGTCATTGCTAAATCTTGTGTACCATATTGTGGTTCAGAAGAGGCTGCACCTGCAGGGATGAGCAGACGTAACAGGTGAACATACACTGACAGGCTATTCCATGCTATACATGTCTGTCCTGCTTTAGATTATTCTATGCTGGTTTGGATTTACCAGAGTCTTTAAAACACAGCAGAAAACCAAGGTCAAATTTACAGCAAAGAAAAATAAATAGTTTTATTCAAAGAGGATAAAGATAGGGTTAAAGGACCTTTCCTAAAAGAAAAGCAAAGAGCTAGAGAGACTGCTACCTTGCACCAAGCTGGAAGTCAAAAAGTTACTTCTGCTGGCTCAAAGGTCTTTTACAGTGTTATGGAGAGGGCTGTCTGACTTTCACATGTCACATGGGTCATGTGATATCAAAAGGATCTGGGGATAAAGCTGAGGGATAATAGGTTCAAGCAGTCTTCTGTGGCTGGTGTCTGAGGAGGACTTTGTTCTTTAATCCAAATACATGCATTCTTGAATGTTTCTAGAATCCAGTTACAGTGATATAATTGCCACCAGGGAGGTCTGATTTGATAATGGGTTTTTATATATTTTTATATATTTCATTCTATTATTGTTATTTTTATTGTAGCAGTGTTACTTTTCTAATCCAAAACTGTGACTCTCTGTTTCCCTTTTTCTTGTCCCTTGGGAAGGAGAGAGCCTAGTAGAGATCACATGTCATTGGTCTACTGGCTGGTCCAGCCCTAACCCTTGACACCTTCCATGCAGTGATTTTTTGTGGAGGTATTCTCATGAATTAGACTGGTGTCTGTTAAGATCTCTTTTTTTCTAAGGTAAAACCTCGCACTCCTAGATAGAGTAGAGCAAGTTTTCTGCTGCACATTCTTGTCCTGTGCTTCATCTGTGTCAATATATGTCCTTTGATACTGGTTTGCTTCTGGCCAGCTCAGTCAAATGACCACCACCATACTGTGGTGTCTCCTGTGTCTTCCATATGCTCCTTTCTAAACATACAATTGATATATATATACGTATATAAAATTAAAACTCTCCTTGTTTGCCTTCAGTGTTGTAGATTATATTTATTTTTCCTACTTATCCATCACAGTCTTCTCTGTACAATTCACATTTTTTTGCCTACCAATTGCTCCATACTTTTATCTTTGACATCCACACATGTGAGTGTTCTCAGACTTTCTAAACCCTATACACTTATTAAAATGGACTTCAGAAATTAATTTCCATCAGCCTATATGCATAGGCACCTGTTAAACACCCTAATTGTTCTTGATTCCAGTAAAAAGCTGGGCCACATGGTCGTTTTTCCTGAAGAGCTTCATTTTATACAGTTACAAGAGAGATGTTTGAAAATTATCACTGACTTAGTTTCCTTTTATGGCCATCAGTGGCTCAGCAACACACAACAGTAGGTTTTCTCCACACCAGCTGTTTAGGGACCTACAAAAGAGTGCAAGCCAGACTGCTTGCATATGTTTCAGAGCCGATTCCTTCCTATTTAACCTCCCAGCTAGAAAATTAGCAAACACAGCTCCAAGTGGCCAAGCACCTTGCATTTTGGATCAAAAATTGCCAAGTCTTTGAGGATTGTAACATTTGCTCCCTTGACATCTCTCATACTTGACCAACTCTTTGTAGCACATATGTGTACATCATTTCTTCCAATATAAACATAAGATTTGAAGACAAAAATGGTAGAAATTGTTAAGAGGTTTTGTTTGTGTTGAGCAAACATTATAGCTCTTCTAGGGAAGCTTGCTTGCAGCTGAAAGCTAATACCTGAATTTTTTCACAAAAAGTAGTTTTAGAAGTTACAGCCTTTACTGTTAGTTGTTAAACTGATGGTTGCTGTTGGTGATTCCTACTGCATTAATCCTGAAGTATTTCAGTGAAGCTAAGGTTATTGCAATTGAACAACAAGTGGAAATATAATCTGTACCTCTCTTATATTTGTAATTTTGTAAGGGTTCTTATTTTCCAGTGTAAATGTTTAAGGTTTTTTCCTCAATTGTAATTTTTTGGATAAACAAAAAAGAATATTTTCCCAGTAACTCCTTGTCCAAAATCCTTGCCAAGCACGTCAGAATTCTACTTTGCCAAATTTGTATCAGTCATATAGGTTTATAACAGTTTCGTAAATCTATTTCCTAATGATCCAAAATTACTACATTATTTAGAGACTGATATATTATTCTTCACCTTTCATTTTTAACAGAAATTCCAGTGTAATCAGCAAAGCACCTGTAGTGTACAAGTCAAATGTTAATTTAGTTCTGTGGACAAGTTAACACAAAGTACAAATGCGCAAAGACCACAACAGTTATGTTACTAAATCTTCAATTACAGAAATAAAGTTATTTTTATTTTGTTTTTATTGGGACCATAGAATCATTTTGCTGTGCAAATGTAGGAGATGATCTTATAGTTTTAAAGACAGAGTGATTATGTGTATAACCACAAAAACAGGCTCTGGATCATTGCTGTGTGGCAGCTGAAATTCTAAGCTATCAGAGTATGAAAGCGTACGGCATGGTACAGTCTTTCTCAGTGACTTGAAGACTGCAAAGCTTTTTTTCACCATTAACCTACTATCACCACCAATCTGTGACACATGACAGAGCTTATGACCATTCAGCGTGCTTCCCAGTTTTCAGAAATAAAGCAGCAGAATAGCTATTCTACCAAAATCAGAATAAAAACATTTGAGTCCTCTCAAATACACTTTGTGTAGGTAACAATTGAACAGCCACCTCATAAGACCAATTAAACCCTCTTAAAAGATTTAAAGCAAAACTTAAAAAGCTCACAGGCCTTGTGAGTGAATTTTGCAATTGGAGAGCCAATTATGAACTCACTGTTTCTCCCACTGAAGTCATTGGCAATGCTCACGTTCCTGTTACTTAACATTTCTTTTTAACATAGTAATTCACAAAATTAACTGCCTAGGTGCTTAGGGAAAGTAAATATAATTAAAATGGTACAGCTTCTCATTATTGTTGTCAGCATAACTTAATAATCTTGAAGAGTTTACCTAAAAAGGGAAAGACGGTTGACTTAGAAAATAGTTAAAGGACACAATTTAAATTCCTATTATTAGGAACCAGGAGGAAAAAAACCCGCCAGGGATAATTATGAAATTGCATGCATATTGTGGATACTAATGGAAAATAGGGATAGTGTAGAGAGGAAGACATTTGAAAATAATCTTATGATGGGTTGTCTCTGATCTGGGACAAAACATGAGAAGTAAATGCTTTTCATGTTACGTCTATGAACTGATTCTTCACTTAGGAAAAATAACCATATATCACTGGCTGATCTCTATCAATATGCAGCGTAACATTTTTTTAACAATTCTTTAACAATCAGATTAAAATAAAATCTTAAATTACCCAGACAGCAAAATAAAATTATTCAACAAATTACAATAGTTTGCATAATAATAAGTGAAGAAAAGCACCGTATCTAGAAGGGAGAAATTACATGAAAGGACACCTGAGAAACAACACATCAAAGTTTTCTTAGGGCAATACAAGATTGTTAACTAAATCTCTAACTGAAAACAGAGATTTCCTTATAAGGAAAAATAACTGCATATTTTCATAACATCTATCTGAAATGGGTGGTTGAAGAACCTAGGGAAAACTCTTAAAACCCTTTGTAGGCAACCAATTTGTTGAGTAGAGGACAGACACAGAAGTTCATTGGAAAATACAGAGCTGAATGAAATGCCCACAGACTGGATGAAAGCATGTATGTTCAACAAACCCTAGGAGCAACAGGAATTGAATTAGTTTGATATTTTGATATGCCTTCTGACCTTTAGACAAACTGGCTTACGCTCCTGAGAGCAAACAACTGCAGGAGAAATGACTGCTGATGCTGGACTGGTGAAAAGTTATTATCACGTCTCTTCCTGCATATAGACCGCTCTAGATGGAGTTGAACTGGAAGTCAGACTAGCTCTGTTATTGACAGCAGTCCAAAAACACAAGACTGATTTTCCAGAGATTATTCCTAGTTTAAATGCAAGGCCAATCAGATTAATATTTTATACTCTTAATGAAAACAATGGATTTCAGTGAATCTGTGCAATCTTCCCTGATACCATTCTTGTGCTTAATAGATGGATCTATGTTTTGTTTCTTGTTTTTCTCTCTGCCACAAGTATTCTCTAGCCTTGTATCCATTGAAGGAGATAAGCATTGGTCAGATTTCTAAGCCAGTTTATTAAATTCACAGTCCTGACTGACCACTACTTTTGAAAATTATGCAGTATCTTAGTGCAGTTTTTATACTTAGTAATCACAGAGCCCTTTTAATTAGCCCTAAGAATGGCTTTAGATGGCATATTAGTAACCAAGGTAATTTAAAGTGTAATTGCTTGAGCAGCACAAATCAGGAACATGTATTAAAAAAAAAAACCAACAAACTGGATCTATAATCAAAAGTAACCTTCCTTGGCTACCACTGGTTCTTTATCCATTAATTAAGGGAGATATGCTGTTGAATTATAACACAAATCAGTTTTTCTAGATGGTTCATTAAAGGCCAGATTTTATTACATATTACATGCTTTGTGCTTTTCACACAAACGTACTACATTGCTTTAGAGAAGGTGATATTTTAAAGCACATTAGACTAATGTTCCTGAAACTCCATCTAATGTAAGTTTTATTGAATTGCTGTAACTAAAAAGGTCACCTAATGATTTGTTCAGATAATGGATTCAGTGAAAGGAAAATAAAATGAATGGGTTGTTGTAGTAACTCTGACCTTGAGATACATGTATAGTTACTGATATTTATGAATTTAGTTACAAATGAAGAAACTAACAAATATTTTTGTTACTGCTGCCAGTTTTTAGCAAATGCAAAGCACATTAAAAATGTATTTATTCCAATTTTGTGAGGTGTATTAAACACAATGATAGCTAATACCTTGGAGGAACTCAGCAACAATTTTTTAAGGGTCAGTATAGAAACTTGCCAAAAATTCACATCTCATAAAGTACTATCTTGTTGAGACACATGGTCCTGTATTTCATTTGCTTGATTTTGCTCTCTCCCTCTTTTACTTTCTTATGAATATGGGGATAGATGTACATTTCCACCAAACACAGGAATTGTGTAGATACATAATCATATCTCAAGATTGAAACTGCTCAAATGCTACAGCACTGAGGTAGAAGCATTGGATTGAAGATGGTGCTGCACAAAGTATAGCTTGAGTTCAGCTGAACGCATTTATACTTGGCTAAAATACCACACAAAAAAACTAATAAATTCTCTGTATCTCTCACGCAGCAGCGAGAGCGCTGGTCCCCGAATGCTATTTTATCGAGGTTTTTGGGTTATCTGGGAGTTCCCTGAACAGGAAAGCTCGGCGGAACAGGGAGGCAGCCGATGAGGTTGAGCAGGGGAAGCCGGGGTAACACCATGGGGAGTGTGGACCCAGAGCTCTTTATGGGCAACGAAACTGGAAGTTGTGCTAGCCCACATGCAGTAGTAAGAGTAATAGCTGCTTTAGCCATTTCAGCCCCTGGGGTGGGGGGAAGAAATGGTAACAACGTAGCAGCAGTGGAAGACCAGGCTTCAGTCACCACTGCACATGAATGTGGGAACCCAAACACAGGTCATCCAACAAGATGAGGCTGTGCAAATGACAGGCTGCCTAGAATCTAGCAATTTTTTGTATCTTCCTGGCTGTGTATAGTGTGAGCAGGTAGATTATCTGCTTGACTGGGTGGCACAATTGCAAGATGAGGTTCAGAGACTGCAAGCTGAGCTAGAAAGGCTCAGGAGAGTTAGAGAGTTTAAAAGACAAGTAGACTGATAGAGCCAGGCTCAGCAGTCTGGACAACGGGTAAACAAGAGCCAGATTCAGGAGGGGGCCAGTATCCTATAGTTCTCAGGTGAAGGAGAGAAGCCCAAGTAAAAGACATGAGTGGAGCCAAGTGCAAGGTTACAGCAGAACGCGAATACCATCCTTGATTGCCTCTCCTCCCCAGTTGCCACTGAGAGGAGATATAAGCCCCTATTTGAAGACCACCACTATGATAAGGATATAGAGGATAGAGAACCCACACTGGAGGCCCTGGCAAGGTCACATAAATTCAGGAAGACTTCCAGTAATATGATGACCTGCTCCACTAAGAAGAGAAGGGTCCTAGTTATTGGAGACTTCCTCTTGAAAGAGACTGAGGGTCTTATATGCAGAGCTGACCCACATCATACAGAAGTCAGCATTTTACCTGGAGCCCAAATCAGGGACATCATTCGGTTGCTGCCTAACCTGGTGAGATCAGCTGACTATAACCTACTGTTGATTTTCCAGACAGGTGGGAAGGAATTTGCCTTCTATACGCTGAGGAGAATGAAGAAAGACCTTCAGGCACTAGGATGTTTGGTGAAAGATTCTGGGGAAAAAAAAAATTATTCTCTTAATTACTTCAATTTTGGGGTGAGGACACAAGCTGGAATAGAAGGACTCAGTCCATTAATGTCTGGCTATGAGACTGGTGTTACAGGCAGGGCTTTGATTTCCTTGATAATAAATGGTTTTATCAGACACCAAACCTAGCAGATAGGGGTTTATCTCAGAGGTGAAAAAGGGTTCTGGGACAGGAGATGGCAGGACTCATTCAGAGGACTTTAAAATAGATTTGAGGTGGGGTGGGATAGTTGATGGGCGAGCATCAGTGGGATAGAGCTCTGGTCTTAATGAAAACCAGGTGGCCTCTCATTGTCCTAGGGTGAAATCGGAGGGCTCAGCTGACACCTCTGCAGATTGTGCTGCCATTCAGCGAGATCTGGACAGGCTGGAGAGCTGGGCAGAGAGAAATCTAATGAAGTGTAACAACAGTAAGTGTAGAGTCTTGCATCTGGGCAAGAACAATCCCAGGTAACAGGATAGGCTGGAGACTGACCTGTTGGAAAGTAGTGTAGGAGACCTGGGGGTCCTGGTGGACAGCAGGATGATCATGAGCTAGCTGTGTGCTTTTGTGGCCAAGAGGGCCAACAGCATCCTGGGGTGGATCAGAAGGGTGGTGGTTAGCAGATCAAGAGAGGTTCTTCATCCCCTCTACTCTACACTGGTAAGACCACACCTTGAGTATTGTATCCACCCTCAGCTCAAGAGGGTTGTGAAGCTGCTGGAGGGAGTTCTTCACCACAAGGATGACGAAGGAAGTGGAGCACCTACCTTCTGAGGAGAGGCTGAAGGAGCTGGGTCTCTTTAGCTTGGAAAAGAAGAGACTGGGGGGTGACCTTATTAATGTCTATAAATATTTGAAGGATGGGTGTCAGGAGGATGGAGCCAGGCTCTTCTGAATGTCTTCTAGTGATAGGACAAGGGGCAATGGTTGTAAACTGGAACACGGGAGGTTCCACATCAATATGAGAAGGAACTTCTTCACAGTGAGGGTGACAGAGCACTGGAACAGGCTGCCCAGAGAAGTTGTGGAGTCTCCTTCAGCGGAGAATGTTTAAACTCGCCTGGATGTGGATCTGTGTCATTTGGTGTAGGTGATCTTCCTGTCGCAGGGGGTTTGGACTGGATGATTTTTCGAGGTCCCTTCCAATCCCTAATGATTCTATGATTCTATGATCTCACTGTTTGTGAATGAAAAATGTGTTCCTTTCTGGTATAATGAATTACTTAAATAGAAGAAAAGGAGCTGCATACAAGCTTACTCAGTGAAAATATGGCATTTAGATGTCATGATTTAATAGCATCCTTCAGTCATAAAATTTATTAATACTTTAGGACAGTAATTTGTTTTGTAAATGTAAAGCTTCAGAAACCTAAAAGAGATGTGTGAATGTTATTCATCATTATGCATATATATTGATAAGTTAGGGCAAATTTCTGAGAGAGGACAGCTAATCAGCAATGTGGAATATATATCATTATTAACTTTTTATACATACTAAATGGACTTTAACCTTGAAATAGAAAATACTATTTTTTTTTCTCTCTCTCTCTCTCTCTTTTTTAATCAAGAAGTAAGAACAAAAGATCCAGATGCAAAGACTTATCTCATAGCAGATACAGGAACCAACAGTTGAGTATAGTTATGGAGATGCCCCAAGACTCTTTTAAATAATTCTTGAAACTGTAACACTTAAAGATTGGCACAAATTGCCCTGCTTTCTCCTGGATTTTTCAGACTCAAGTGGCTGTTTGTCGGATGGGTTCCTTTAGTGTAACTTCACCACTCAGTTGTGCATTTTCTACTGAAAATACATTCTGTCTTCATTTGGATGCTGTAATCAGGGAAACCACTCTTAAGAGCTTGCTGCAGGATCAGACCCTAAAGAATCATAAGTGCAAATGGATTTCTTTAACACACTAATTTCATTTGTTCTTCAGATACTTTTGAACATTTGTCACTAAGGAAATGGAATGCAGCATTAGGTTTTCTTTTTTAGCTGTGGGGGAATAGACATGATTTTCTACTGGCAGTAGGCTTGATCAGTGCTACAATGCTCCATATTGACACCTGTCCCTGGCTTAAATGCTGGCAACAGTTCAGCCAAGGAAGTGATGAGCAAAACATGACCTAATTTGCTTTGCTTCTCAATACACAAAATAGTTTTTTCTGGATGCCTGTCGCTAGACTGCTCTGGTATTTGAGGCAACTTATTTAAAGCAAGCTCACGTCTTCTGTGCTACACTGGATTTGCAATCGAAACATGCCTCGGGTCTCCTGCACCCCCCAGTTCCTTCGTTGCTCTTTCTTAGAAGACTGAATAGTATTCAGGGTGAGAATTCTTTTAACTTTTGGCTGGAAACTGGTTATGAATGGATATTTCAGCAAAACCCTCCAGCTACCATGATGATAATGAAGAACTATTAGGCCAATAACAATAAATAATCTTCTTATGGACAGAAGAAGGTGGGTGTGTATATTTCATGGCATGGGGAAAATATCAGTAGAGACCATTTTAAAAATATTCTCTACAATAAAATAAGTAGGCTCAAGTAATGCATCAGGACTTGCAGAGTGAGGCAAACTTGGGATCCTTAGGGCCTTGCAATGAGATATTCAACTCTGGAAATGAGCACTGCAACACTTTTGTAAAAAGCACAAAGTACCTATTAGACGTATGTCCCAAAGCATCAGTCAAAAGAATCAAACTCTACACCCTTAAAGAAAAATAAATCAATGCAATCAAAGCAACAAACACATCTGCTTACATGTTTATGCAGCCATTTGAAGCAATCTTCAGAAGCCACTAGGTTGGAAATTAGTCATACTCAGGGTCAAAAAGCACTACATAAACCAGTCCTTGACACTGAGTAAACACTTTTTTTAACTATTTGTATCTTATCCTTGAACATTTACAAAAGAACAAGGAAAAATTGTAAGCAACACTTCTATTGGCAGGACAACACCACTGCTTCAAGGCATAAACCAAATGAAGTCCTGAAAGGACTGAAAGTCTAATTTAACCAGGAAAAATGATGAAAACTCAGTCTGAAACTCTGTTTCAAGTCCTTTATAAATGTTGCATTAGTAAGAGTTACTTTTTCTGTTGCAAAAAACATGAAAGTGTCTGCTCTGGGATCACAATTGAGTGTGGAATTAAGGACTGCAGAAAATCTGACAATATTTCTATGGATAACAGAACCAGGTGACATTTTGCTTTCTGTGTGGAAAATAAACAGATAAATGCATGACAGCAGCATGGCAGTCCACATCTTTCTGTGTCTTCTACCTTGCAGGAGATGCAGGTGCTCTTCTAAATTGGGAAATGCCATAGAGAGATTCAAAATAAAAATGCAAACAGTTTTATATAACCCCAAGGTGAGAAAGGTCTCTTTACGGGTGAGAGAGTCAAGATTTGAAAGTGACTATTTCTCTCTAGGGCCAGAGACTGAGGCCCAGGTGAATATTCAAAATGCAGGTGTCTTCTTCAAGGAAGAATGTGAGATCAATCCAACTATGTTCATAATAGAACATTGCAAAAGAGACTTTTACACCTGATCTGTGTCAGCTGGGGTTTGTCACTGCTCCATTATCAGCCTTGCTGGTGTGGAGACAATAGAGAAGGAGAAGCAATTCTCTGTTTGAAGATACATGCCTACAAATATTTGCATATGAATGCATAAGCTATAAGTGAGACTTTATCAGACATGACATAACTATTTATCTCACTTTCTGTGTTCTTAGACACTTGTATTGTGCCTTAATAAGATGTTGTTCCTTCATGGGAGGTCTTAACATGTTATTTTGCATTTTTCCTTCACTCTGTTGTTTATGTAAGTGATACTTACTATCGCAGATGCTGAGTAGAAGTAATTTCTTGCATCATCTCAGATATTTTATCATACCTGCTGTGGACAGAAGAAATAAAAGACTCATCAAATCACTGCCTATGCCACATCATATATTTGAAGCAATATCTGGCTTTGGTTGTTTGCAACCCCACACTAAATAACTTTCACTTATAAATGGAGACTTAGTGCAAAATTTTCTTGAATGCCACTTTGATTATTGCCAGTATATGGATCTTGTTGCAGTTTAAGAACTGCCAGAATTTTCAGATATGCTTTCATGAAGAAGAACAGTTGTGTTATTTTCAAGGGGAACCCTTCCCTCAGTTACCTGTCCTGGGGGAGATGACACTGCCGCTGAGAAAAGGCTGGCAGCGCTTAAGTTTTGAGGGAGAGCTCATTCGTGCTTAGCTGACAAAAGCAGAAGGACTCAGGAATCCTTAAACCTTGGATTTGAAAGACAGAGACTGGGTTGCTTGCTGCTGCACCGAGGGATGCAGGTGTGGGCACTGAGAAACTCAGGCCATCCTGGACTGACTTGCTCTTTTTCCCAGGTCTCTAAACTGAAAGATGATCCAAGGCCCAAACTATAGTGATCTCCCATTATATTTTTCTCAGGTTGTGTGATGCCATTTATGACACAGTTTCTAGTTTGTGTGCCCCGACCTGCGTAGCCTTTTCTCCCATTCTGTATATAGTTATAGTGTTAATAAACCTTCCTGCAGTTTCCCTAAGCCATCCATTGTCTGACAAACTTTATCCGAGATGTCATCGAGACCTCGCTGCTTCGCTTTCCTTTCTTTTATCTTAACTTGTGGCCCTGAACCCACCACAGATCTGAAGCAGCTCTAGCTTTACTCAGAGTCATACTGAAAGTATAGTTTACTTCTTGGATGTGGCATTTTGGAAGCCTGTTGCTGTACCTATACTGGCCTGTCCGGAGGGCTGTTGTGTGGTGGCATGGCCAGTTGCTAGCTTCAGTGCCCTTTGAAGCACCTTAGTTGCATGACACTGAAGTAGCCTACATGAGTAGCCTAAATTAATGTGCATGATTTTCAGACTCTCTTTGAAAAATGACTGAAGTTTTATCAAAATTTGCATCTAGACAGTTCTTTTTTTCCACCTCTGAAATCCAAGGGTTGTTTCTGTTAATCATTATTTCTAATTAGCTAGTAATGGGCTGTCAATTACTTTTATATATTAGACTTAATATGCAGAAACCCTCCTTTTACTTGTTATGCAGTGATACATTTGCATTTTGGTTTTACATTTTTGCATATTTGTCTTCTATAGCACTGAGAACCTACAATAGGCTTACACAGGGATCACTGTCTGATTAGTAGTAACTTGTTCTGTTCAGCAATGATGATTATTCTCTCTTAAATCTAACACTAAACTACTGTTATAGTGAAATAGCCATGTCCCTTTCTGACAAATTGACCAGAACTTCCTCAATTTTCTTACATGGTTTTATGAACACATCTCCTGTACTGTCCTTATGAAAATGCCTGCAATTTACTTTCATTGGAACACTTAATGCTCCCTTCCAAACACTTGGTAGAACATGCAAGAAAATGATCTGTGCATTTTGAGGTAGAATCAATCATGTCTTATTAACCATATAAATGTCAGGGGTCTTATCTAAGTCAGTCATGACGTCAGTTAAGTGAGACAGGATTCTTCAGACAGTTCTTCATTTATCTAGGTTGTCTATTTCAGGATTGACTGAATCTGGAAGCACTTGTCTCTCTCCATTGCTTATAGCAAGAAATTAGAAGCCTGGTTTAGGCTAAAAGCTAAAGTTTTATGTAGCTAAAGGCAGGTGAAAAGAATCCCAGTCTTGAGGTCTTCCAGTTGTAAGTGGATAATCTCTGGGTTACCAAGTTTAAGAAGTCAATTACTGCTTAGAGGTTTCTCACCATCATCAAAATTCTTTAGTATTTCAGAATAGCAAAACAAATAGATCATGTTTTCCTGTGACTGCAGAGTAGACTGGAGGAATGAACTGAAAACATAAACAACCAGTTGATGAAAAAACCCAACAAAATATCTGTCCATGAAAAAGGAGTTATTTTTCCCTACCTTTGCTGGTTCTGTGAACTGAACCAAGATGGATACTGCAATTTAGGACTTTCAAAAGAAGTATACACAAGGAGATTGCTTCATGGTTGTATTGGAAAACTGAAATATAGCATATTCTAAATATAGTTATCCAGATTCTCATTGTAAATATTTCTGATGTGTGGGTATTTCACTATTGATACAGCAATACAGTTTTGAAGCAGAAATAATATTGTGGCGTGATACTGATATTTTGCTAACTTGCGGGGCTTTACCAAATGGACTCTACACAAATCAATATGACTTCACTTAGAAGTCGTTTTATTGTCAAAACTCAAGAAATATATACTATCTTGCTCAACATTGACTGGTCTGTTTAAACACCAAAACAACTCGTGCTGAGATCTCATTGGCCACCACATGCTGTCCCTGCGGTATCCACGGTAATGTTATTGCTACCTTTTGTCTCTTCTGCTGGTGGTTACACCTTAGACAAAGACAACAACTTGTGCTTGTCCTCACCAACAAGGCCGGTCTGGTTGAAGCAGTGAAAGTTGAGGGTTGCCTTGGTTGCAGCGACCATGAGATGGTGGAGTTCAGAATAGCTAGCAGAATTGCAACCCTGGACTTCAGGAGGCTCAAATTTGGCCTTTTCAAGGAATTGCTAGGGGAAATCCCATGGGACAGGGTACTGGCAGGCAAGGGAGCTCAGGATAGCTTGTTAACATTCAAAGACCGCTTTCTTGCTGCACAAGAAATGAGTATCCCAACAAGGAATAAGTCAAGGAAGGGAGCCAAAAGACCTGCATGGTTAAACAGGCAGCTGCTGGGCAAACTGAATAATAAGAAGAAACTAACAGGTCATGGAAAGAGGGGGTGGCCACTTGGGGTGATTGTAAGGCTCTGGTGAGAGAATGTAGGAATGCAACTAGAAAAGCCAAGGACTCCTTGGAATTAAACCTTGCAAGAGAGGTCAAGGGCAACAAAAAGGGCTTCTTCAAATACATGGCAGGTAAAACTAAAACTAGAGGCAACGTAGGACCCCTGCTGAATGAGGTGGGTGCCCTGGAGACAGAGGATGCAGATAAGGCAGAGATACTGAACACCTTCTTTGCCTCTGTCTATACTTCTGGGGGCTGTCTTGATATCAAGCCCCAGACTGCTGAGACTCCAGAGGAAGTTGAGGCAAGAGAGGAGCCTGCCTTGGTTGATGAGGACTGGGTTAGGGATAATTTGAGCAAACTGGATGTACACAAATCCATGGGCCCCGATGAGATGCACCCACATGTACGAAGGGAGACAGCAGAAGTCATTGCTGAGTCACTCTCCATCACCTTTACTAAGTCACGAGGATCAGGAAATGTGCCTGGGGACTGGAGGATAGCAAATGTTACCCCAATTGGTAAAAAGGGAAAGAAGGAAGAACCAGGTAAGTATAGACCGGTCAGCCTCACCTCCATCCCAGGAAAGGTGATGGAACAATTAGTCCTAGACACTGTCTCCAGGCACATCAAAGACAGGAGGGTCATTAGGGACAGTCAGCATGGCTTCATAAAGGGAAAGTCATGGTTGACCAAACTGACAGCCTTTTATGAGGGTGTAACCAGATGGATGGATGATGGCAGAGCAGTGGATGTCATTTATCTTGACTTCAGTAAGGCATTTGAGACAGTCTCTTACAGCATCCTCACAGACAGACTGAGGCAGTGTGGTCTAGATTATTGGGTAGTGAGGTGGATCGTGAACTGGTTACAGGGTAGAAGTCAGAGAGTGGTGTTCAATGGGACAGAATCTAGTTGAGGTCTGTATCTAGTGGAGTGCCCCAGGGATCAGTGCTGGGACCAGTCCTGTTCAATCTATTCATTGGTGACATGGATGAGGGATTAGGGTGCACTGTCAGCAAGTTTGCTGATGACGCAAAGCTGGGTGGTGTTGCCGACACCCCTGCAGACTGTGCTGCCATTCAGCAAGACCTGGACAGGCTGGAGGCTGGGATGAGAGAAATCTAATGAGGTATAACAAGGGTAAGTGTAGAGTCTTGCATCTGGGCAAGAACAACCCTAGGTACCAGTATAGGCTGGGGACTGACCTGTTGAAGAGTAGTGCAGGAGAAAGGGACCTGGGGGTCCTGGTGGACAGCAGGATGACCATGAGCCAGCAATGTGCTCTTGTGGCCAAGAGGGCCAACAGCATCCTGGGGTGGGTCAGAAAGGGGATGGTTAGCAGATCAAGGGAGTTTCTTCTTCCCTTCTACTCTGCCCTGGTGAGACCACATCTGGAGTACTGTGTCCAGTTGTGGTCTCCTCGGTTCAAGAGGGATGTGGAGCTTCTGGAGAGGGTCCAGCGTAGGGCAACAAAGATGATGAAGGAGGTGGAGCACCTCCCTTATGAGGAGAGGCTGAGGGAGAGTTGGGTCTCTTCAATTTGGAGAAGACAGAGTTGACCTCATTAATGTCTACAAATATTTGAGGGGTGGGTGTCAGGAGGATGGAGCTGGGCTCTTCTCAGTGTCATTTAGTGTAGGACGAGGGGCAATGGTTGTAAGCTGGAACATAGAAGGTTCCACATAAATATCAGAAGGAACTTCTTCACAGTGAGAGTGACGGAGCACTGGAACAGGCTGCCCAGGGAGGTTGTGGAGTTTCCTTCACTGGAGATATTCAAGACCCACCTGGATGTGTTCCTGTGTGACTTGGTCTAGGTGATCCTGCTGTGTCAGGGGGATTGGACTAGATGATCTTTCGAGGTCCCTTCCAGTCTGTAGTGATTCTATGATCCTATGATTATCCAGCTGTCCATCAATACTACTTATTCTTCTAAAATTTAGTTTTCTCTTTCTGCCTTTCATACCTCTATTTGTAGCTGTGCTGTTGTATTCAATAATTTTTCTCTCTGTTTCATTCTACTTATCATAAATAATAGGTGATAGAACAAGAGCAAATGGCCTCAAGTTGCAGCAGAAGTTTAGGTTAGACATTGGGGAAAACTTGTTTATTGAAAGGATCATCAGGTGTTGGAACAGGCTGCCCAGGGAGGTTGGCTGAGTCACTATTGCTGGACGTGTTTCAATTTTGTGTATTAGGTATTTAGGTATGAAACTGAGGGCCATGGTTTAGTACTGGGCTTGGTAGAGTTAGGGTAATACTTGGACTCAATGATCATAAAGGTCTTTTTCACCTTAAAAGATTCTATGATTATATAATGCTCCTACCACATTAGTTTCAATGTGTGGTTAGACATGCTGAATATAAGCAGTAGTTTTATTTATAAATATGTAGTGGGAGTAAAAATGGAATTGCATGGTGTGAATGGCCATAAAATTCAGACTAATAATGGCAGATATACACAACCATCTCATAAGCAGATGCAGCTTCAGAGTAGGTTTTGAAATCAAAACATACTAGATAGTAGGAATAAACCGGCAGCAACATAACACTTCTCAGAGTCATGTTGTCTTTAAATTTGATGTATCTGATTCTGATTGGGATAACACTTTACTATTAATAATTAATCAAAATCAAGCTTTTAACATTGATAAATAGCAATTAAAAATAGCCATATTAAGTTGTTATTTTTATCTGTTTTTACCACAGAATTATTGAGGCTGAAAAAGACCTGATGTGATCAGCCTGTCTGTAGGAAAGAATTTGTAAAATGCTTGAAAACATACAGTTTAAATAGATATTTCTTTGACATTCTTATCCCATAGACCTTTCTACTACAAATGCAATCAAATTCATTAATGTCCTGAACCACAGAAGCATAAAATCATGTTGGAATAAAATCACATAGTACTTAACCAGTGTTTGTGAATGACTAATGCTGTTGGGGATATTTCCTGTTGTTATCTGCTGTGAAGGAGACTGAACAGATTTCTTCAGATGAAGCATTAAGCCTCTATACACATAGTACAGGCCTGATGCAGTAAGAGTTATTAAAGGAAAATGGAGCTGAAATTAAATTGTGTGGATTGTAATTTTTTTACTGTTGTCACTATTCAGAGTATCATCATGGGTTTAGTGACAGAAGCTTAACCCTCCCCATTTCATCTTGTAATAACACAGCATTTGTGCCCTGAAATAATAAGTTTGAAGAAGCTTATTTCACCATTATGTTTATAAATAATTTTAATCTGTTATCATTTAGAATCCTCACTGGCCTTATTAATTTTGTTTCAGTTAATAGACATGTTTCAGTGCAGCCTAAAGCCACATTGACTTTAACTGTGATTTCTTATCTGACATCAATTTTGGTTACCATGATCAATTTTTTAGTAGATCGGACCAAACAGAGAAATAGTTCGATTCTTTGTGAGATGTCTGCACAGTACCAATGGATTAATACACAACAACTGATTGGAATCTGATTTTTTAAAATTATTATTGTAATTAATTTCCCAATAAGAATTATCAGACTCTCAACAGCTTTGTGGAGGTTTGGGTGATGGCTATAGAGATGAGAATGAGAGATTGTAGCAACCCTCCAATACTTGAAAAGGGTCTATAAGATGGCTGAGAAAGAACTGTTCAAAAGGGCTTGCAATGATAGGACAAGGGGCAAGGGTTTTAAGATGCAAAATGATACAGTAGGAAGAAGTTTAATCTGAGGGTGGTGGATCACTGGAACAGGTTTCCTAGAGAGGTGGTGGCGACCCTGTCCCTAGAAACATTTGTCAGGTTGGATGGGGCTCTGAGTAGTCTGTTCTACTTAGATATGTCCCTATGTGTTGTTGGGGAGTTGGACAAGATGATCCCTAGAGGTCCCTTTCAACTCAGTATTGATTCTATGAATCTATGATTTGACCCAGTAGGTTTGCACACATTCTATGAGGCAGAAACATCTCATTATGATAGACAGTTTTTCATTAGAATTTAATTGTGACCTTGCTTCAGAAGAGAGTTAAACTCATAGATTTCATATTTTGTGATCACTGAATATAGTGTGACATTCATTAAAATATCTTGAATTCTCATTGAGGGCAAAATGATATCTGCAGCAAATATTTTTTTCCCTAGAAAAACCACAGTTTCAATATTTTTTCATTGATTTTAAAATAATTTTTTTTGGAAAGGACCTTAAGATCCTGATGTCTCACCTTTAACCCAGCACTGCCAGGCAAACACTAATCCATGTCTTTAAACATCATATTTATCAAGGAATCAAAGAATAATTAGGGATTGGAAGCGACCCAGAAAGATCATCCAGTCCAATCCCTCTGACACAGCAGGATCATCTAGACCAAGTCACACAGGAACAAATCCAGGTGGGTCTTAAACATCTCCAGTGAAGGAGACTCCACAACCTCCCTGGGCAGCCTGTTCCAGTGCTCCGTCACCCTCACTGTGAAGAAGTTCCTTCTCATATTGATGTGGAACCTCCTGTGCACCCATTGCCCCTCATCCTATCACCACACGACACTGAGAACAGCCCAGCTCCATCTTCCTGACACCCACCCTTCAAATATTTATAGACATTAATGAGGTCACCAGAACTGGACACAGTGCTCCAGATATGGTCTCACCAGAACCTCTCTTGATCTGCTAACCACCACCCTACTGATCCACCCCAGGATGCCGTTGGCCCTCTTGGCCACAAGAGCACGCTGCTGGCTCATAGTCATCCTGCTGTCCACCAGGACCCCAAGTTCCTTTCTCCTGCACTGCTCTCCAACAGGTCAGTCCCCAACCTATACTGGTATCTGGTGTTGTTCTTGCCCAGATGCAAGACTCTACACCTACCCTTGTAGTACTTGACTAAATGTCTCTATGCCCAGCTCTCTAGGCTGTCCAGGTCTTGCTGAATGGCAGCACAGTCTGCAGGAGTGCCAGCTTTGTGTCTGACAGTGCACCCTAATCCCTCATCCAAGGTCATCAGTGAATAGATTGAACAGGACTGGTCTCAGCACTGACCCCTGGGGCACTCCTCTAGATACAGACCTCAACTAGATTCTGTCCCATTGACCACTACTCTCTGGCTTCTATCCTGCAGCCAGTTCACCATCCACCTCACTACCCAATCATCCAGTCCACACTGCCACAGCTTGGCTGCAAGGATGCTATGTCAGACTGTGTCAAATGCCTTACTGAAGTCAAGATAGACCACGTCTATCTTGACTTGATGGCAGTGGCTCTGCCATCATCCATCCACCTCGTTACGCCCTCATCAAAGGGTATCAGGTTGGTCAAGCATGACTTTCCCTTTGTGAAGCCATGCTGACTGTCCCTAATGACCCTCCTGTCTTTGATGTGCCTGGAGACAGCATCAAGGATAAATTGTTCCATCACCTTTCCTGGGATGGAGGTGAGGCTGACCGGTCTATACTTACCTTATTTAACTTTTTAATGATTGGGGTAATATTTGCTATTCTCCAGTCCCCAGGCACATTTCCTGACCCAATGACTTAGTAAAGGTGATGGAGAGTGACTCAGCAATGACTTCTGTTGTCTGCCTTAGTACATGTGGGTGCATCCCATCGGAGCCCATGGATTTGTGTACATCCAGTTTGCGCAACTTATCCCAAACCCAGTCCTCATCAACCAAGGCAGGCTCCTCTCTTGCCTCAACTTCCTTTGGAGTCTCAGCTCCAAATAATGTTTATTATTAAATATGTCTGAGGATGGTAACATCCTCAGCTTGTTCCTAAAACACGACTTTTGTCCTCAATTGTTAAAGACTACAGGAATTTTTCATAAAGTTCTGTATAAGTTTATGAAAGTGTCTGATTTTTTTTGTTTGTAAGTAATTGACTTAATTGATTGAAATGCTTCTATTCTGATTATATGTTTTCAATAAATATTCAGATATTGAAATTAAACTTTAAATCAGCATTTACATCTTTGTACCTTTGTTTATTTAAGGTTAACATTCCATATTGGTAAACGTACGTACCTCAGCTGGTATTTATCTGTATTTAAATAAATATATACATACATGAATACGAATTAAATTATGGATGGGTATGAATTTCTCAGTTTACATGCCAGTGTGTTTCAGTGTATGGCATGGAGAAACAAATTCAAGTGGTCTTTATGTTTATGATAGTCCTGTCGTACACTATGATACCAAACAAGACCATGAAATTCTTTCTCTGAACAATATCTTTTTGTTGATTTCACTTGGTAAATAAAGGCCAAAGAGTAGAACTTGAATCAAAACATCTTATTTCCTCAACATGTCCTATCATTATAGGAAATTAGTCAACTGTCATTATAATATCCTACAGAAATTTAAGAAATCTAATTTTGTAATATGTAGTGTAATTTAGTGTAACAGTTTATGAAATATATCAATAGTTTATAAAATGCATATGTAGCTTCTATATCTTAAAGACACCCATACAAAATATCAGATGGCAAAAAAGAACATCTACATTAGTACTTACCCTCAAATGCCTTTGTGGTGCAAATCTGTGTCTTGAGTTGGGAAGCTGCACCAAAGACTCCTTTGATCCGAGGAATCTGATTCACTGGTACTCTTCTCTGCTGTATAAAGCAATTGAGATATGTGCTGCTTTTTTCCCCAGGTTCCAATCACTGTTAAGAAACTGACACTAAAACATTACTGGCAGATTGGTAAGTCCTTCTGATTTAAGTTATTACATTTTAGTATTTTGAACTAATTATGTTTGAATGTTTCTTTTTCTTCAGTTGTTCTTTTTAATAGCATCAATTTAATTCAAGCATTGACTCAATTCATTCTAATACCAGCATCACATTCAATCATGGTTTCAAAAGCAAATGTTTGCCCTTTCAAATGGGTGTTCGCACTAGAGGCAACTAGTTTAGGTTTTACCTTCTTCCTTTGCAACATGCACTGGCTGTAGGTCAATTGAACATGTTGGAAATAAAGCTGCATAACTTCTCTCACTGGTGCAGTTCATCCATCATTCCTAAAACTCACATTCAGTTCTGGCAGAAATATATGTGTTGTCGATGCTGTGGTACATACACAGAATTTCAAATCTAATGTTTTTTTAGAGATGCTGTTGAAATGTTAGGGTGTTTTTCATGACTAGGTTGTCTTCCACTCAAGTCAAAGGAAAGCTTTTTGTTCTCTTCAGTCCCAGGGGCTGGGTCACTGATTTATATTAATGCAAAATTTGCTGACTTTTAATGTGCTTAGCTATTGTACTGAAACAATTGATATTATTTGCATTTGAAATTTTGTACTAGAATTAACACAGAGGAATTTTGCAAAATATAACTGAATTTCTTTTACTGTTTTTTTGCAGTACATAATGTAATGGAAAGTAAAATACAGGGTAATTTTTCATCTTATTATTCAATAGGAAAAAAAAACTTTAAAAACCTAGAGAATGAAACAACAGTAAATGAGAAGCTGCACAGATATTTACCAAGTTGTTTCAGCAGTTTGATATACAATGCTATATGCCTTATATACTGGCATACAAAATTGTTATTTTAAGTTGCTCTTGCATCTGCATCTTGAAATATCTGTCATCACAATATGTTAATTCAAAAAAGATTATCATGCTATGTAAGGAGAAACAATTGAAACAGCTTGTCTGTGGATCCTTGTCAAAATACTTGCATTAAATTGCACTATATGGCTTTGTTGTGAAAATCGTACTCTCTACTGAACGAGTGTCAGAGAAACAAAACAGGTGTAATGTGCCCTACAGAAAACATAGATATGGTTTTATGAAATTGCCTCAATTAGGAACCTTTTTTACTTGACATTTCTGTTGTTTTATTCATCTGTTTAGAGCTCTTTTGCTAGTGAAATGATTGATAAAAATCATTTAACAAATCAAAGGAACAAAATTATATTAATGGTAAAAAAAGAACTAAAGTGAAAATGAAGGTAGCACAGGTGGCCCTATTAAAACAGATACAGAAATGCAATCAGGAAGATGCTGGTTTACCCTTTTTTCTATTAAGCTCAACATCTGTACCAAATAAGAGTGCAGTCTTACACTCATATAAAGCAAGGATTATGTTTATATCAAATTATTGAATGATAGCAAGCTTGTGTCTTCAGGCTGCATTTTTAAAGCCATTGTTCTTTTTTCTTTTTTTGAAAGGGGATCATTATGATGGAACTGACTCATGTAGTTGAATTGAATATTTTTTTTTCTTATGCTACATAGAGTCAGAGCTGGCAAAGATTTTCCCTCATGGCTCTCTCAGATTAGCAGAAGCCTACTTTTTATGCTGAAGAGGCAGCTGTAGGACATGTCAGAGTTCATTTTGTGGAAATCATACCATGACCAAAATCAAATAAAGCAGTGAATAATACAGTGTTATTAGCTTGGTCTCTCCTCTCCTGCCTACTCTGTGCTCACCTTCACTTTACAGGTATGTAGTGGGTCCCAGCACTGCCTTTTCTATGTGGAAGTTATTCCCTTGGAAAACAGCTTACAAGAGACTTCAGTAAAGAACTGAAAGAGCTGCCAAAACCACAGTAAGAAAAGTGGTCTTTCTGTAAGGACTCCAAGATTGAATCATTCTGTCTAGTTTACAGAACCTTAGACCTGACTAGGGAGATGTCCAAAGCTAGAAGCAACATAAGGTTAATCTTGATTTCATCCAACATAATTTAGGGAAATATGTGGCAATGATCATCCCATTTCTAAAAAATCTACACAATCACTTGCTTTCAAAACAGATTAGAAGGGGCCTGGACTGTGTCACATGGTTTTTTGAGTTGTGCACTCCCAACAACTGTCTAGTGTGTTCTGAACCATATCATAAACCACAGGATGCTCTCAGCTGGCAGCATGGTAGAAATAATCCTATTTTATTAATGGAGACATCTGAATAGAAAAATGTTCTGTAAGGCTTGTCCTCAGTAGTGGAGAATGGCACTTGATAGACTGCATTTACTAATGGAGATATACCCATCATTATAGACTTAGATAGAGGGTTCAGGCTGCAGCTCTTGCAAAGTCATACTTCACTGTTACAGTTGTACTCCAGTAGTTTTGATGGTACAGTAATGTAATAACGTTGTATGGCTCTTCTACTAACTTCTGTGCAAGTAGGTAGCATTTCAGCTCTTATCCCACTAGTATTTATAGAGTTGCTCTGAGTTTGTTCTGCTCATTTCAGTTCTTGAAGTAGAAAAAGCGTATTCAGTATGATAAGTTAAGCATGATTTCATTTCAAGTAACATGGAACTCTTAAGTGAGGAATAAGATCTTTTCTTAGCTAGTGGGGTTAAGGAACCATCTCCACAGTGCAATCCATTTCGTGTCTGATGAGAATTGTTCACTGCAGATGTCTCTCAATCTACTGATACCTGACATAAACAGGATAATTCTGAATACTTTATCTATTAGAACAGCTCATAAACGTGACAGGGTGAATCACTGCTTTTAATCATGTCAATATATTCATAACACTTTTGTTGTCTCTTAATTCCTATTTGAACAGGATCAGATTTGCACATCTTTAAGACATCTGTAAGTTTCTGCTGGAACAGAAACTTGCAGTTCGTGCTGAAACAGAATCCAAATAGTTTCACTTTCAATAATGTTATTTATTTATTCACATACTGTTTTTACTTACTTAGCTATTTTGTGTAAGGGGTGATTTATTGTGTTTTCTTCAGATGGAAAAACAATTTTGAAAATCATACTATAGTAATTCACTATATGTAAGCCAAAACACATTAAAGTTTTGGTACATCACTGACAGTACTTAAAATATTAGGAAATTGTTGCATAATAAGAAAATGTCAGGATTTGAAGCTATTTTTACTGAGAGACTTCTGTAGCTTTCTGTTATATTTTTCAGAAACAGAGGGAATTGCTTTTGTTATAGTGAGTACTAGTATTAACCTTGGACCATTCAAGTCCAGTTTTCTGTTTGTTTTTAACTACTTTTAATTTCTAGCTAACCTGAAAAGTTTTGTCTGTTCTGTTTTTCAGAGGCATGTCTGTTCTAACTATTTTGAAATTGGAAGATTTCTCTCTCTAAATATCAGTCTGATGATTGAGATTTGGTCCATGATTTGGTCCAGAATCCATTCTGGTTTAGATGTCCTGTATGCTTCTAAATGGCTTTTCAGAAAATTATGTAAAAATGTAAATATTGTTTCAGGACTTAGAGTTTACAATCAAGTCCAATAATATTCTGTGAAGCAGACAAGTGAACTCTGCTCTTTGCTTTTGATGTGCTTAATATCAGACTGGAATTTAGCGTTATATTTGGAAGTTGATGCAACATCTAAAATCAAGATGTAGTTGTGTCTACAGAACTTGGTATATACACTGAAGAGGAGAAAATCTATACAGTCTTTGTCTAATCCATCCTGCAGTTAATTACTATATCAGAATTACCAAGGTAATTACCACATAAACCTGCACATGAAATAAGTTCTTAATGCTGGCAAATCCTGGTTTTTTCTTGGGGTATTTTTTGGCGTGGGGAGTTGTTTGGTTTATTGTTTTGCTTTTTCTCCCTCTCAGAAGGTTGTTGTCTAGGAAACTGTAAATCAAAGTATTGTAATACAGAGTCCTATCTGAATTTAGAGTCCAAATTTCTCATTAAGTAGTTGATGCTCCAGAGGGGAAGACCAGTGGGAAAACACAGACAAAATTACTTGCCTGACATTAATAGGATTGAAACTAGAAGAGCAGGCTCAAAGCTCCTGAGTCTTAGTCCCAGCTGTTGCTGCCTTTCAAGCATCTTCAGTTGTGTGACCAGGACTTTTCATTACTTATGCATGGGAAAGATTAGCAAAACAGGCATCAGACTTAGGAACAGCTACAAACTGAAAAATAAACGAATCAATATGATTTGCATGTCCAGCAGGAGGTATGTTTTCACATGATAAGGTTTTATATAAAATGTAAAATCATCTGAGTTTTTTGTCATTACTGCAAGCCACCATTTTTCATGCCCTGTTAATAAATATGATTTATGACAAGGCACAATGACACAGCACAAAGAATTCTTGCCAAGGGCAACAAAAACCCTTGTGATGCTCATATAACAAGGTAATTGTGATGCAGTTCATACAATGTTTGTGACAACAAATCCTAAACTGATAAGATTATCCTGCACTATGAAAGAACAAAGCTTAACTGAAAGTACAAGCCTGCTGGGGTTGCCTTCTCTATAACTTCTTTCATGTCTGTTTAAGAAACTAAGATACTAGAAAGATAAAGTATAACAGAATATTCATGTGCTTATATTTTATCTGGGCTTAAAATTGTTTTGTATGTTGTGTTATGCCTCTATGGAAATAAATTTGGAAAATAGGATTTTTTCCCACTAACCTAACTAAGTCTTCCTTGCAGTCAATCTCTGTGAGGTTTGGTCTAGAATGGATCTGTGAGGAGCATCACTAATTTAAAAGTAACCCAGAAATACTTGTCCATATGTAGCCATGCACAACAGGATCTGAACAACAAAGACTGAGTGAGCACTCATCAGAGTCTAGCTTGATCCTCACCCCTCAGAAATAATAGAAAATTTACTAGCATCTGGAGAAAAGCCTAACACTGATTCATTTTTAGGGACTCCAGATAACGAGAACCAGACTACCTCAATTTGCCTGGATCCATCCCATCTAAATCCAGGCACTACACTGAGCTCCAGTAAAGCTAGACTAGTATTTACAGGCATTGGAGAAGGATGATTCAGGCCATGCTAGATCCCAGTTCTCCTTTAGATTCTTATGAGGCTCATGAGAGGAGGTTGGAAGGGAGCTCAGGAGGCCTCTAGTCCAATATCCTCTTTAAAGCATGGTTAGCCCTGGAGCCAAGCAGGTTGATCAGAAAAATAACTGAAAGTCTCCAAGGAGGGAAACAGAGCCAAAAGCCTTGTTGAAAACGAGGTAAATAACAGCTACTGCTGTCTCTCCTCATTCAGAGATCCAGTCATTTTTGTTGTAGAAAGCAGTCAGATGCATCAACTGTGATTTATCTTTGGCAGTCTATGCTGATTGCTCTGATCAACGCTTCCTTCATGTACTCTGATCTGTGTTCCAGAAGGACTCTTCTCCATAGTTTTCCCAGAGACTGAGATGAAGCTGGTCAGTTTGAGGTTCCCTGCATCACCTTTTCAACTGTTTTTGAAGTTGGGTGCATCATTTGCCTTTGATTTTTGGTACCAAAACCCAGAATGATGAGATTTCCATCTCAGGTTATTTTGGTTGTGGTAAAATACCTCCAATTTTAATTTTTCATCTTCCACTTTCAGTACTTTTTGTTAGGTATTTAGCCATCAAAACTTTCCCCAATAGTTACCATTATTATTGTACTTCAAGAAAGTGACCAGGTCACTCTTTCAGCCTTTTCTTTGATAAGCAAAGTTCTGCAGGACCTGGAAAACAAAAGCAAGAAGTCTGACCCTGATGTTTAAATCACTGTTTTTATAGTCTTTAGCTATGTTTTAATCCTGTATCCAGTAACTTTCAATATGCATTATTTGTGAAATTATTGAAATGTATTATTTATTTATGCTGAGTTGGCTTTGATGGTATGAAAGACACTTGAGATTATAATTTCTGTTAATTAGCTCTAATCAAGAATTTCTACAGACACTAGCCAAATAATAAAACTACATCAATTTCAATGTCATGTGCTGCATTTTCTAATGAGGATGCATTTTCTGTCTGGTTTTGTATTGCTAAAACCATGTATTTATATCAATTTAATCTCTAAGATCCCCAGTGGAGATAAGAGCTCCAAATTATCTAGATGTAATAATGAGCTTCTACTAAGAAAGAGCTCCTTGTCTAAATATGAGAATCAGATAAATTTGGGGGAAAAAAAGCAATTTAATTATCAATTTTTAAATGGGAAAATCTAAAAAACACCCCAGAGAGAAAATAAAAAATATTACTAAAATTATGTGGGTAGTATCTTGAAATGCTTTTACAGACGTCATGATCTGAAACTGTTCTGCTTCTTTAACTGAAATTACAGACTTTGAATACACAATGGGATTATACATTAAATTTCTGAGATGCTTGAATGCAAAGAAAAATCATCTGGTTTTCATCCTATGTATTTGTAACACTTCAAAAAGACTTAAGATGAAAACAGAAAAACTACCTTCTTAAAGATAAGGGACTGATGACTGAGATTAAAAGTGAAAAATGTCTTCATTTGTCATTTGCAGCACTTTTAAGTCAAACTAATGACTTAAAAGATCTTATTAGAAGAAAATATGCAGTATTTTTATTGGAGGTAAAAAGCAGTGCAGTAGGGATTAGCAATTGCAGGTTGGTGTGTTGATATTACTGTTACATGTGAACAAATTACTGTTACAAATTAAGGAATTAATGCAAGCAGTAATCATAGAATCATGCAATAACCCAAGCATAAAAGATAAATAACAAACACATCACATTCTAGTGAGGTGGGAATGTAGGTGTAGATGTTCAATGTGCAGTAGATAAATAAAGTATCTCAGTGTACGGGGTTTCAGGGCTGCACAGACAGAAAGGCTTGATTGTAGAGAGAGAGGCTAGGAGAATCATGACATTTTTCTTTTTGATAAAGTTGTATTATTGTTCATTTGTTAAAGAGTTTAAAGGAAGTATTCCATTGTTAAAAAAAAACTTCTGGTATAGTTCTAAAAACCTGGGTGATAACTAGCTTACATGTAGTATGTTATGTACTATAGTCAGGCATTTTAAAGGATACTCCATAGCCCTGGGAAGGGAAAATCAGCATCTGGTTTCTTTTAGATGTTCATGGGAACTCTGGCATAAACTCATTTCTCCAGAAAATGTAACTCACTTGCCTTAATACTTAAATTATGATGGAGTATTAAAGTCCATGAATATTACTTTAGATATTTATGAACAAGAGGGAAAGGCCTCAAGCTGCATCAGAGGAGGTTTAGGCTGGACATTATTTTTACTGAAAGAGTAGTCAGGCATTGAAACAGGCTGCCCAGGGAGAGGATTGGTGCTCAGATCTTATTCTGAACAGTTCCAGTGACTATATGCAGTAGAAGGCCTGTTTGCTGAAATGTTAGTGTTTTACTAATTACTTAGAATTAAAAACACAATTTTATTTGCATCTCCATTTGTCTCTGTTCAGTAGGATGAGTGATAATAAACTCAAAAGGCAGCATGGAAAGAGTATGCATGATGCTCTTGCAGTATCTGTTGATATCAGAGTTGACAGGACCAAAATCTTTTACTAAAACTACTAAATTTCAATAAAAAGAGAGAAAATTAACAGAAATCTAAGAAACTTGGTGGGAAGACTTTTGAGACTAAGATCGTTTTATAATAATACTTAAAACTTTTTAGTAGTAACACATATAAAATCATGTCATTAATGTTGTTAAAGTAAAGGTACATGGCAAATATCACAGAACATTAGGAACTGGAAGGGACCTCAGAAGATCATCCAGTCCAATCCCCCTGCCACAGGAGGATCACCTGGACCAAGTCGCACAGGAACACATCCAGGTGGGTTTTAAACATCTCCAGAGAAGGAGACTCCACAACTCCCCCCCACATGCAGCCGGTTCCAGTGCTCTGTCACCCTCACTGTGAAGAAGTTCCTTCTGATATTTATGTGGAACCTTCTGTGTTCCAGCTTACATGCATGTCCTCAGATGCCACTGAGCAGAGCCCAGCTCCATCCTCCTGAGAGTGTAACCTGCTCTGTCTTTCAGTCTGAAAAAGAATGTTGTATTTTCTGTCAGATGCAGAAGCATGGTGAAATAAAGGCTTTTTGAGCAACTCTTAAGAACTGTCTTGTGAGAGGCAATGGTGTAAACATAGGATTATACTAAATTAGCTCAAAAGAGGAGTCTGTGTAGAGCAGTTGTACCTCTAACAGTTACCCAGGCAAATGGTTAAATCTTTAAGAGTGGTCACAGGTCTTCTGTTGTAAACAGTAAAACATTTCTGTTAACAACCTGAAGTTCTGTCATCACCTTCGTTATATGTATTAGAGATGAATATATAGTAAAAATAATAGTGTAATTCAGTGGCATAAAGGAATGAAAACATTAAAGAAAAACACAAGAAGCAATTTAATAGTGTCTGAGGAGAAGATTTCTTGGAATGTCAGACTTCTGGAAATCAACACACCAATATATGAAGATTATCACTCATTCAGTATTTCAATGTTGAAATAGTCTCCAGAATCTTTATAGAATTTTTCTGTTTTCAAATTTGGCAAAGGGAAACAGTCACATAGAGGATTTTTAATTAATAGAAGGTCTTGTCCTATAAGGTATATTCCAATGGTTTCACATGCTGACACAATAAGATACACACTTAATGAACTGCTGGAGTGAGCTGTATTAAAAAATGCTCATCCTGCATTAAATACCACAGGTCCTATGAAGGTGGCTCTCAGAGATGTTCAGCATACTTCCATCAGTTGCTTTGTCTAAAATAGGAAGTAAAAATATCAGCCAAGTCTAAAAACAGCATGGCAACAATCCAGAAAGTAACTAGGCCATTCTAAATTTCCATTTCTTGGCATAAAGAGTAGGTACACTTTTCCTTCAGGGAAGGAAAAGACTGATGCAAAATTAATAAGTGTTTGATGTGACTATTCATCAACATTTAAGTCTTATAATTTGATAAACTCCTTTATGCATCATCACTGGCTTTCTGTGATGGACACATGGACATAAAGCAGAGTTTCCATAAGAGAAGCCTTACACTAAAGTTGTTATGAGCAGAGCTGTTAGCACAAGTCAGAAAATGTATTTTGAAAAAGATCTCTTCCCAAAGCTGATGGCTGTGTGATGGAAAGCCAAGTATAATAGAAACTGCTGATCTTAGGTGTCTAAGTGTATGCACATTTTCTTGCAGTTTCCTAAGAAGATGTGGTTCCATTTGATATGAGTATGTAGACTGATAATAGTCACATAATGGAGCATTCAGTGTAAGAAGAATACAGTGACAGACCAAAAGGTTGCTCCATTCTCTTGAAGCTTTCTTTCCATATTTAGTCAACACACTCCACATACATCCAGCTTTACCAGGCAAAATCTTATTCTTTCAAAATTTGGGTTAGTTTTTGTCATCTTAACCCTGGCCTTATAGCAGGTTAACTGCCTTGGCAAATCCTCCTGAGCAGGGGAAGGAAACTGTTCAGAACTTCTCATCTACACTTGCAATGGTAAATGTTTTTAAAATACATGCTGTGGTGTTTGAGCATAAGACTCTCTCATTGCACAAGACACACCTCAGACTGTAAGTAAGCAAGTAAATACTAAGCAGGTGCAGAGCTGAAGAGAGCAGCACTCCGATGAAGGCAAAACCCGTAACTCTTATTTACGAGGGGTTATAATCGTAGGATCCTACCAATTCAACCACAAGATGTCAGTGCAGCTCAAGTAGAAGCAGAGCCCTCTCCACAAACTGCATTGACAATGAGGAAAGGAAAGAAAGAGAATATTTACAGTTAATTATGAGACCTATTCTCAGATAAATACTTCTGCAAACTATACACGGTCCTTTTACTTTTTCTTTTTGACTTACTTCTGCATTGCACTCTGTATAATTACAATTATACGAAAAATAATTGTAATGACCTCAAATAGGTGCTAGCTTATATCCATGTCTGCATTTCACTTTTCTTCTACTTCAGCAGCTAATAAAAATTCTGCATCTAAATACATTTTGTTGCTCAGTAGAGCAGTGTTTTCTGTTCTGTGAATTGCTGAATTGTAATGATATTTTGCCCAGGCTTTTCTTTGACTTAGTGAAAGAAAAGGGAGGAGGAGGAGAAAGAAAAGACAAAACCAGCTCACTTGTAGCAATAATGCAACCACCTTGCTTGTAACAGCAGCTAATACATTTCCATTACAATGGCTACATATAACGGGTAGTTAATCATCAAGAAAATTCATTAGATGAATGTCACCAGGAACTTATGCGCTGTAGCAAATGAACAACGGACAAAGTTTTGAGCTTTAATTCAGCAGTGAGTTGGCCCCATGAAGCCACTTTCTTCTTTATGAGATTGGGCACAAAGCTAATGGTATGATAAATGGGTGTTTGAACTGGGTAGACTTCTTTGATTACAAGGATAACTGTTATTCCTGTATAAGTTCCAGCAAGTACATCATAGTAGATGTTTCATACACTTTTGTTCTTTCACACTGGTAAAGCCACCACACAGAAAGCAGAGGCAATAGAAATCTCCCACCCCGCAAGCACATTTTGCCTCATTTAATCTTGTAGACTGGATATGTTGCTGATATAAATTGTCCCATTTGCATAAAGTACAAAGCAATGCAGTGGTTCCTGTGTCTTGGCCCATGTGCCTGTGAGTTTTACTAGTGTTAAAATGCTTGTACTACTCTTAGACATTCTGTGAACTTTGTAAAAACTCTTTGCTTTGTTTTTGATTAAGAATGCACCTGTGTGTCTCAAAGCCACATTATGGACAGCACACATGGTCTGGCACAGCTCAGAAATACAAGTCTCTGCCTGAAAGAATCAGCAATTTAAGAGTAGACATGGTATATGTGAAATAACAGCATTTGGACGTGCATGTTGGAAGCTAAATGAGGACTTGAGCAAAAGGGTTAACTGAAGGTGGTGTTGACTGCCCATAGTCATGTTTCTGTGTAAACAATCTGTTCAGCTTTTTAAAAAGTATTTTTGTGTATTCAGACAGCTGCAGTACTGACTCTTTACCTTGTGACCAGCTTGCTGAAGTCTGAACCCCACAGCTACCCTCCAGACTAATACTGCCAGCAATTCCCCTGCGGATGGGAGCACCATAGAACACCTCCCAGTCAGAAAAATGAGCACCAAACACCTCTACATATCATTTCCTTAACTGGGACTCCTCCCAAGAAAAAGAGTTTCACTATCCCCTTGAAAAGTCAAGACTCAGATCACACTCATACCTCTGCTTACCCTCACACTCAATACTGTGCTCACAGAAAACAAGAGCAGCATAAGGGAAGTGAAGCACTGCAAGAACTAGGTTCTTGTCCTACATCTCCTCAGCATCAGCCCAGCTTCACATGGCAGTGGCAGCTAGCCCCAAAATACTACCAAGCATTTATTTCCTTCTCTCTTCTATTGCATTTTTCCCAGATAATAAATAAAGTAATTTGTTTACAGTCCACTTTCTCTTTTTCTTTGCTGGGTGCTTCAGATAGCAGCATGATATCTGAAGAAGAGTGGGAGTTGTGATACATCTGTTTGCCTTGGACGAAGATCTGTTGCACAATCCATTATCACTGGGGACTTTTGCGTGAAAACAGGGCATCCAGTAGTTGTTTTGTAGGTTCATAGCTGTACACACAGAGAAATAACCACAGTGCCAGCAGTAAAAAACTCCTGTACTCCAACCTGTGCCTTTCTCTGTCTGCAAAGCAGGTGGGTGAGATATTTGAGGAGGATATTTTTAGCTTGAGTTGTGTATTGCACTGCAAATTTTAGAGACAGGGATAATTTTTGCTCACTAAAACTAAAACTATATGGAAAGCACAAAATTGATCTGGGCTACCAACATCAAGACATATACAGCTTTGTCTTTGCAATTTTAAACAGAGGTGGCTAGAGGTAGTAAGTCAATTAATTTGATATAAATAAAATAAATTGTTCAGTGTTCTGATAAACTTCTAATAACTTTTGAGTCTTATGGCTTCTATTTATTGTATAAATAAAATTAAATTCTTGTCTCTGGTTTGTAATCACATGAAGCAATTTGAAACATTCCTTTTTCTGTCCCTGGAGGACTACTCAATTTTACCCAGATGCATAGGAATGGGCCTTCTTTTAAAAGCCTATGCCATGCTAATTACAATTCTAACATAAATTCAAATGCCAACAAAAAAAAGCATTTATAAAAGAACTGTTTTCTCTCCACATTCCCAACAAGAAAAATAAATTAAGAAGAGTCTAAGCAGTTTATATTTTGATACATGAATAACAGCCAGAAATAAATAATATTTGAGATCCATTTCTGCAGTCCAGGTTTCTGAAGCTTTCCTGTCTGGTTTAATTCTGTTTTCAAGTATTTAACTTCTAAAATAAATCAAGTATACATAGTGAGAGCCAGACGAATTAGTACAGTAGTGAATATTTCAACAGACTGTCCCACCTGATCATGATATAAATGCGTGCGAAATTATGGCAGCTACGGGAATAAGATTTTGCGATTAGCATGGAAAGCTGTTAATAAGAGTATTTACATTAAACCCAGAAGAAGCTTCCAAGTTTTTATTTTGTCACATTCCTTAAATCAAAGTGAAAGAACATTGCTCACTTCCAATTGAAAACAAATTCATTATTATAGATGTAGAGGTTGACAGAGATCATAGGTCCAAGAACTTTATCTGAGAGTGTAAGCATTTGTCTCCATGATGTAAAATTTTTGCATTATTTATAGGAAAACATACAAAAGACATTTTTCCAGATTTTTATAAATACATTTTCTTGTTACAATATATCACAGCATTTCTCTCAATATCCAAGTGATTTCTTCTGATTTATGCAAAATGAAAATTTACCCTAGAAGGTCACTAGAGAAATTTAACTGCAAAATGACTTCATTGTATTTCATTGGTTTAGTGTTTTATTTTCTTAAAAAAACCCTCCTGTTTTGTAATTTATCTGCTTCAAATGTTACTGTGAATTATTTGTTCCGCTCTCAAAATATGAAGTAACATTGAGACCAGTACAGGCTTTTGGGAACTTACACCCATAAAATTTGAAAATAATTAGTTCTTATACCTGTGCTATTCAACAAGCCAGACCTTGATTCAAGTTAAATCAGTTCTCACAATAAATCAAGGCTAAATTGAATCACACTACAGAGGTCTTGAAACTTCAAAGAAGCCAGCTGGGTACTTTTCCTACACTGTCATTACTGTGCTTGGGCACAGTGCTTAGGCAGCCCTGGGGAGCGGAAAAGCACAGAGACAGTTTGACCCCGAAGCGATGCGTGGCACAGTTTGGCCAAGATCTCTGTGTGTGCTTGTGCGTGCCCTGATGTGAGGGATGTATTTGTGTTCCTTTCCCTTTTTTTCTTGTTTTTTTGAATTGAGGGATGCTTTTTCTGAAAGTATGGATAATAGAGCTAAGGAGAAAATCTACACTGAAAGGAGCAGCAAGCATTTTAGCCCTGTGCCTGAGAACTGATTATATTGCTGTACATACATAAGATGAACTACGGGACGCTGATGGGCTTTGCTATTTGTGTCCAAATATTTAATCTGTGTACTTTATCTCATTCCCCAGTGAGATTTCATGGTGAATCATATCATTTACCTGACTCTTATAGACAGAGAATGGCCTCCTAAATGCTGAGAAAACATAGCAGTGATAAACTGGCAGTTCTGTAAAGTTCAGTCTCTAGCTGAATAAACACCAAAGACATGAAGTTTAGACTTCATTATATGTCAGCTTCTGTGAAGAATGTCATAAAGGAAAATAAGATCTCTCAGACTTTCCTACAGGATCAACACTTAGGGAAGCATGAATTAATTACAAACTTAGGACTGAAAAATACCGCTTTAATTTGAACTATGAATTACTTATTTTGATTTTCATGTTTGTTCTTCAGATCTTAGGAGTCAGTCTTATTTTTTTCATATCTCTTGCCCCAGTATCATATGTCAGCATGCAATAAATATTTTTTTTTAAAACACATCGATTATTTAAAATAAACAAATTTCTAAGAGTTTTAAAGTGTGTAACAAAATATTTGGTCACTCTTAATTAATTTGACTGAAATACAATATATATTTACTGGTTGTGTTTTGTAACTGCCTTCCTGTTTAACACATGCAAAGGACAAGCTGATTATAAAGATAGATTTTTTTAATCAGAAGTATAACTTGTGTCTATGAACACAAAATGTACAGTCTATCACTTATTGCTCAAGATGCAAGCAGTTAAATACTCAAAATTAAATGGACTAGGAAGCCTAATTTCTTTCTGCAAGTCATTTTTTCCTTGGAAGTATTTTTTTCTCAGTTTTCCATCAAACAAACCAAAAAGTAAACAATTGTCTTACATGTGATATTTCAGTTTATTTCAGTATTAGCCACAAGAAATTGTAGCTTTTCTGAAAGGGCAGTAATCACAGAATCACACAGAATCACAGAGCATCCCCATAATCTTGACTCAAACTCTAATACACTGCATTACAGAAGTGGACCACAAAATCCCAGCAACTGCAGGCTGAATCGTCCTTATTCTCACCAGTTTTACTTCAGCCCATTAGAGAACATGAGAAATAAAACTGATCAGGTCTTGTGGAGTGGCCAAAAGGCCAGTTGCATAGGTGTTATCCAAAGAAGGAATGTTCTAAGGTGGAGAAAATATGTTTGCTTCAGTCTGTGTTCCTAGGATTTTCACATTCCTATCGCACTGTCGTTGTCTCAGTCAGAAAACCTTGGTAACTGTGTAGGTGAGCTGGAATGGATCTACATGAAACCAGTGGGTTGCAAATAAACTCCTGTCTGCTCATCAGAATTGTGGAAAGTTGTTTACACATTACATTCCCATGTTAGCATACTCAGACATTCCAGAGTAGCTGTCTTGTCAGAATTTTTCTGATCATCACCTCCTTTTAAGAATAGCCCAAGGAATGTCGTGATTAGGAAAAAACCCTCATTAATAAAGGAAATAAAAAAAATATGAAAAAGGAAAGGAAACCTGGTTTGCGACACAACTCGCTTACGGCATACTTGCTGTCATGCAGGTTCATGTGATGCAGTTTCTTAAGTTTCTTCTCTCTGTGATGTTATCACTTTCCTGTATTGTATTCTGTCTTCTTTGAGCTGAAGGGTACCTGGGGTATGAATAACTTGGCAATACACAATTTTATAAGGCCTCATCGAATGGAGCTATAATTAGATAATGATATTAAATACTCCCACATTATATTAAATAATCCCAATAACATCAAGTCAGATTTATTAATAAGTTATACAAGAACAATTTTCCAAATAAGTTGTACACATAAATAACGTATCTATGTATATGCAAAATTATAAATGTTTGTAAAGGCAGAGGTATGAAAGCACATTCCTCAGTAACATCTTCACAACCTTATAACAATTAGATTGCTTTCACTGAGCTCAGAGTAACCAGGCTAATTTATAAATATAAAAGCAGGTTTTAACACCAGACTATTACAGGTGTTTTGGTGCTTCCTAGAGAATGGCTGAGTTGTCTTCCGATTTGTTTTTCTACTTGCCAAGTTTTTATCAAGATTTGGTCAGGAGATGTTAATGGAAAAGTTTTTGTGATTTTAGTTCTGTTTATATGTCAGTAAAATTAAACAAAATTTAGTTCCCTGATATCATAGCCAAAAAAAAAATATCAAAAGAAGATACTCTTACTGGTTTTAGTAGTTTATATGCTACAGTCGTATAAATATCAGAGTTTGTTAATGTCATGCTCATGTCACTATCATCACTTTTTTGGTATATGTCACTGAGTCTACTCTACAACAACTTGTCTCTATTAATTATGATGGATTTGCTGAGACCAAACTTTTATAAAGTTGAAGATGATATAATAAATTATTTCATGTGCTGTAACTTGGCTAGGCTGATGTTGATTAACTTCTAGGTTTGACTTCATAGATGACAAACAATTTAATAGATTTTAATAAGTATAGTGATAAAACTAACAACTTTAAAGTTTCACCTACTCTTCTATTAATTGATTGTTGGGGTGGTAATCAGTTATTAGAGATACACTATGTGAGTCAATATTTCATCAATAATTCAAGATATAATTTAGACATATACTCAATGCATTACTATCCTTTGCTGCTTGCATTTAAGAATATATTGATTCACAGCAAGATATTTGTATTGATTTATTTGGGAGACCATAACTGTATCTTGAGCAAGCTACATTCTTTTTGAATCAACTAGACAGTTACTAGGATTCGTTTCTATAATTTGATCTTAAAAATGAACAGAGCTCCAGTTTGCTAGGTAACAGGAATATGAGATCTTGTAATCTACAGTGAGATATTGAAAGTCTGTATAGAAAAGAAAAGGAAAAAACCTGGTCATTAACTGTATATTAGCTTTTCTATCTATAATTTCCTATGAAATAATGCTGTTCTGATAACCTGTGCCCATCTGGTCTGGAGTTTTTAAGTCCTTCATCAGCAGGTTAGTAAACTACCACAACAAAATTAAGAACTGTACAGACTGCCAGAAAAGAATCATGTTATGCTTTTCTTTGACACAGTCATTCTTTTTCAGTTGCTTTTCCTCTCCTTCTCCATTATGTCCTTTTGCTTGTCACACAGCTAACCTCCATTATTGTGGAGTAATTTGTTCAAAAGGAGGAGGAGGAGGAGAAGGAGAAGGAGGAGTGTTGTGCTCCGAGGATTGCCAGGCTGAGGCTGACTCTGTTTTCCTGTGATAAGGAGTTACATTCTGTATTCCTTGACTAAGCCATTTCTGGTTCAAACTTGTGCCCTGTCTTCCATCAGTCCAGATAGTTTACAAATAAAGAAGTGAATTCCTGGTAGCTCAACCCTGGAGATTAAAACAGACACAGCGAATTGTACTCAAATCTTTTTAATACAGAACCAGTGCAGCATGTGTGAAATACTCTGCACTTTGCTTTTGTTTTATGCATTGCACATTCTGCAGACTCTATGCAATATTCAAAGAAAATCCAATGCAGTTTTACAGCCTGAAGCATAGTTACAGAATCACAGAATCACAGAACATCAGGGTTTGGAAAGGATCTGAAAAGATCATCTAGTCCAATCCCCCTGCCACAGCAGGATCACCTAGACCAAGTTACACATGAACATATCCAGGCACGTTTTAAACCTCTCCAGAGAAGGAGACTCCACAATCCACTCACTGGGCAGCCCCTTCCAGTGCTCCAGCAACCTCACTGTGAAGAAGTCCCTTCTGATATGTTCCTTCTCCTATGTTCCAGCTTATACCCATTGCCCCTTGTCCTATCACTAGATGACATTAAAAAGAGCTTGGCTCCACCCTCCTGACACTCCACATATTTAAAGACATTAATGAGATCATCCCTCCATTTCATCTTCTCCAAGCTAAAAGACACCCAGCTCCCTCAGCCTTTCTTCATAACGGCAGTGTTCTACTTCCTTCATCATCTAGCAGTGTGACCAGTACTTACAGCCATTTTTGGGAGAGATAGGCACAGCTTCCTGAGAAACTTCAAGCAAGAGATGACATGTGTCTATCAATTGGACTTAGAGAGGAATAATATGCAGCAGTGACATCTGAGAGAATTTAAGAAAACTCAGTGTTCAACTTATAGTTTGCAAAGTCTACATTTATTTGGTTCAATGACATAATTTCCCATCTGATTTTCCCCCATTTTCCGTTCAAAACATCTGCCTTGGAGAAATGTCAGCATTAAAGCTAGGCAAATAAAAAGCACCTTCATATTTCATCTTTCTACTCAATACTAGCCATTGTGAAAGATATAAGGCTTCTAAATTTAAAAGTACTTTTATTTCCCAGAATGTTACATTTTGAAAGATTCTCTTGGAGTTCTTTTTTCTGCTAAGAACAAACATCATTAAAATGCTTTCATCATTCTTCTAAAATGCAACAATTTCTTAATAGATTTCTTCAAACTGCTAAAATCTAAAGTGTTTGGACATGAATTAGAATAGAGAAATATCCTAAAAGTCAGGTTTCTCTCTAAATCCTTTATATGACAGTGAAAGTTCATAGATGAAAAAGATTACATGAATTATATGAATAGTTTCTACACAAAGGGAATGTACTGATAGTATTAAAGGAATCAGTCTCTGTAGGAAATTAGCTCCTATCCTGAAATAATGTTGATTAAATCCTTTCTTTGTTTTCATCTAGTGTTGGCTTCTTTGTATAAGTTCTCAAGGGAATGAACATCTGCTGAGGTATTTAATGAACCACAAAAGCAATTTTATTGCTCTATGTACTTTGTAATGCTATAAGCGTGAGCCTTTTGATGATAATGAGTCAATAAGTCAGTGACACACTCAGTGAACACTGAGCATCTTGAAATTAGTATGGCTGACACATGTAACTACGGGAAATCAAATATTTCTTGCTTCATGGCAAGGTATCTCTCTGGGTTTCAGTTCTAAGTAAAGCAACATCCTGGTCATGGAGTAATAGCTGCAGTAACAGTACAATAAGATTTTGTCTACTTCACCACATTGTCTAAAACTAGGCAATGCTTCGTGATAGACCCCAAACATGAGACAGATGTGTGGGGTTAGTTACATTCGGGTCAAGTGGAGAGCAATGGCGTTTTGTCTAACCTAACTCTGTTGCAGTAGAACTACAGAGTCACAGAACTGTTAAGAGTTGGAAGGGACTTCTAGAGATCATCTTCTCCAGCACCCCTACAAAAGCAGGACTGCTTAGACCACATTGCACAAGACTGCATACAGGAAGGTTTTTAATATCTCCAGAGAAGAAGACTTCACAATCACATTCCTTGAGGGCTTGTTTTATTGTAGCCCATACATTATGGTGATTAGGTGAATACAAGTCTGGCTCCTTTTCTAGATCACCCGGACCAGGATCTGAGGAGTTCTTCCCTGGAAGGTAGATTGTAGCACTCTGCCTGGGGGTTTAGAGTGCTGTGTTTCAAACTGCGCGGGGAGGTGCTCTTGGGGTTTCCGTTCTCGTCTTGCAGCCCTGAGGCCACGCTCTCGCCTCCGCCATTACACAGCCCCTGGCTGCCGCGCTCCTCAGCTGGCGAGCCTGCGTCGGCATCCACGCTACCGCACAGCCGCATGAGCAGCGACGGCGCGGGAGGCTGCGGGCCACTCCCCTGAGGCCCTGGAGTTCCCCGATCCTGGCACAGTGCAGCGACCCGCCAGCCACCTTCGCCGCCTTGGATTTTCAGATTCTCAAGTATAATCCTCCACCACGGGAGCGTACGCTGAACTTCAGCATTCTTGGTTGTGGCTGCGTCCCACAATTCTACCTCCACAGTGTCCCAAAGTTCTAACCCTAACCCTAACCTTACCCTTGGTCTTGTTGAACCCCATCAGGTTGGCTTGTGTCCACCTCTCCAGCTTGTCCAGGTCCCTCTGGATGGCATCCCTGCCCTCCAGCGTGTCTGCTGCACCACACAGCTTGGTGTCGTCAGCAAATTTGCTGAGGGTGCACTCAATGCCTCTGTCCATGTCACCGACAAAGTTGTTGAACAAGACTGGTCCCAGGACTGATCCCTGAGGGACTCCGCTTGTCACTGGCCTCCAGCTTGGACATGGACCCATTGACAGCCACTGTCTGGGTGTGGCCATCAAGCCAGTTCTTTACCCGTCTACTGGTCCACTCATCAAACCCATGGTCCACCAGCTTGGAAACCAGAATGTGGTGCGGGACAGTGACAAAGGCTTTGCTCAGGTCCAGCTAAATGACATCAGTTGCTGGCCCCTCATCCATTAATGTTGTGACCTGTTCGTAGAAGGCCACCAAGTTTGTCAGGCAGGATTTGCCCTTGTGAAGCCATGCTGATTGTACCCAGTCACCTCTTCAGTATTCTACTGTCTCAGTAGTGCCTTCAGGAGAATCTGCTCCATGGTCTTACAGGGCACAGAGGTGAGACTGGCTGGCCTGTAGTTCCCTGGCTCCTCCTTCCTACCCTTTTTGAAAATAGGCGTTATGCTTCCCCTTTTCCAGTCGGTGGGGACTTCACCAGACCACCATGACTTTTGGAATATAATAGAGAGGGGTTTAGCAACCTCATTTGCCAGTTCTCTCAGTACCCATGGGTGTATCCCATCTGATCCCATGGACTTGAACACTTTCAGGTTCTTCATGTGATCACGAACCTGATTTTCACTTATGATGGTTGCTCTGCAACCCAGTGTAGTGAGGGACTTGTCATTGTTGGGTTTATGGATGGACTTAATGATATCAAAAGTATTTTCCAACCTAAACAATTCTCTGACTTTAATACGTGGTTTACTGAATCTTAGGTTAATTATTAAGACCTTTTAAAACAGATTGGATTTAAGATGCATGTGAAGATTGCAACAGATTAATCTCCATCATATCAATAAAGCTTGTTTGAAGCTTTATGAGAAATGGCAAAGGCTGTAGTTTATGTATTTCACCTTGAGACAGCGAGAACAAAATTGCACTTTGAATCAGCATATGTGTCTGCTCTAGATTGTAACGCTTGTAAAATGGAAAATCCCAATAGACATTCGAAGATAAGCTTGCTAGACTTCCAAATAGTTCCTCCAGTTTTAAAGTAACTTAAATAGAAAGTTTTGTTTGGAGCAGAACAGTTTACAGGCAATTTCATTTGGTATAACAAAGTGTGTCTGCACTGTTAGGAATCCTGTTAGAACGGTTTACACTGAGTTTTAGAAACAATATCATAGAAATCCCATTCTAATTGACAATTAAAGTGTGTTTTGCTTACGGCTGGCTTCAGACATACTGTGCAATTTGCTAAGTAACAGGAAAAACCTAACTTGCTATATGCAAATTTCTTTTAGCATGAATTAAGTATTAGTATTCTTTGCCAGTTTAAGTTTACAATTATGTGAGTGATGATTAGAAAGATTTTCTTAGAACGCTATAATCCTGCACATTATTTCAAAGACTGTTCTATATAGTATCAGAATTACAACACAAATACCTATGCACAGCTTTTCAATATGCTATAAAAATAAACATAGACTGATTTAATATAGCATTAAGTAAATTAGAGGAGACATGAGTGTAACAGCTTACTGTGTTACAGAGGCAATGAGTCTCATGCCACTGCAATGTAGAAAAGTGTAGAGGAGGGCTTATTTCTGCTTCTCTTAAAAACATTTTCACTGTGGAAGAACAGTTGTTCATAAAAACAAACTCATGTTGTATAACTATTGATTGCTAAATTCACCATTTCTGTGGTCCAGATTTTCTGATAAAGCATTTGTGTGTTCCTTAACATGAGCCCAAAGATGGTAAATCCATTATTGAATTATAGAGGATTGCAGCATATAAGCAAAAGGAATGATTAGACTTCTTAGGTTCTTTCTGTTTTCCAAAGTGACATGAAGAACAATTACCTCTGACATGTAGGGACGATGAGTTAGCTATTACAGAAATTAATATAATAGCAATGTTAACATTGCCAAAAAAGAAATCGAGCAAGAGTCACTCTTAGGAACTCAGCTTACAAAAACTCGTTGTACACTGATTTCTGTTCCTATCATAGAAGTTAAATGTGAGACTTTCCTGCAAACCTAATGGAAATGGCATTTCCACAGTCTTGTATGGCTTTTGCTGCAGAGCAATTTAGTGAAAAGTTGCACTGGAAATTGAATGAGTGTCTTGTGTTACACATGAACACTTTTTTCACCTTCTGCAGGCTTTTTCTTCTCATGAAACAAACCAAAAATTGGAGATGACATTTTGAGGGATTATTTGGGCATTTACCACTATCTTACAAAGAAAGAAAATACTGACAGCACATCACTGTCATTAGTATAAGAAGCATATGAGCTGCTTTCTTAAGGAAAGCCACAAACCAATCAATTTATACAACTCAAATGCTAGAGTATAATTTGGTTCATCATAATGGTTTTTCAGAGTGTCACTATTTGTGTGGACTATATTAAAATCTATGCTTAGATTTAATTTTACCCAATGTCTAAATATTTTTCTGAAGTGACTAATGCAGGAAGGTGTGTTGAATTCTGTCTTAAGTCAGTGAAAAGATACGAGCACTACAGTACTGGAGGCCCTCTAGTCAGTTTTGTTATTTTCAAATTGTTCTATGTAGCTGTAAACAGAAAACTCCTTAACTGCTTACAGTACAGTAATGTTTTGCTCTGAGAAACTGCCGTGCTACATTTGTAGATTTCATTGTATCACCTCACGCAGACATTAATCTGTTCTTCAGAAAGTACATGCCATATCATGATAGCATTTCATGTGTGTTCATTAGTGTTGCCTGATTTAACCTGAAGCTGCTAACTGAATCCTATGTCACTGCATCCCATAGAGACGAAATAACCTTGTAGACATCAGAAAGCCATGTCCAAAGACAGAAGCATCAAGCAGTTCATTAGATTTGTGCTGTGCTCACTGACAATTGCTCTCTGTAATAGCAGGATGCTGAGATATATCACAGGGCATACTTTCACCTACACAGCTGCTGAATAGGTTTGTTACTTCCTTGCAGATATAAGTGTGAGAGTACAGATGCTAATCAGACCTGTGGGTTTGAGCAGGATGATGGTTGGCTCATCTGCTGCAACATGACAGCTGAATTTTTTCAGTTTCAAGCCCTATCAGTTTCATTGCCAAGTGAAAGCTCTGGTGCCATTTATCTGCCAATCTACTTGGGGACCATGTTGTTTTCTAAACTGCATGGAGAGCATAGAAAAATGCCATATTTGTATTCTGGTCAGATTCTGTTTGTTACAAAACCCTGGGTTTTCAAATGAGGTGACCCAAATCAGTTTACCTGTAACTCACAGGACATCCTTGAGAGATGAGAAAAATAACAAGTGTAGGATGGTGAACATAAGACAAACTGATTATGTACTGGGGCATTCTTACTGGGATCTGATTGTTCCAGAATTTGCTGTGAACATTTAATTGCTCAAATGTCTTAGTTTTCAGGTTTCTCCTTTCCTATCACTTTGCTTTATTTTACTGTATAAGTACTTCTGCTGACTTCTTCAACACTTGGGATGATGACATCATTCTCCATGATAATGAGTAGCAGGAGGATCTGGCTTTTCTTTCTTATTCTGGTATATTTTGTATATCCTTGTATCATACTGTTCCCTGAATGTTCCTGATGAAGCCTGATGATCAAAAATGCATCTGTCACTGGTTTTGAATACAAAGGTCTATATGATAGGCACAGTGCTGGTTATTCCCAATAAATGTTCTTAATTTATGAAGTATTTTCTTAGACTGCAAATCACACTATGACAGAAACTTCTCTCCCTTATTATTTCTCAATTCCAACAATATTTAAATAGCAATCCATAAAGGCAGCACTTTTTCTTTGCTGCCAGCAAAAAAAATAAAAGGATTTGTATTAGCCACTAGACAGGCAGCCCCATAAGATAAAGTCTAACAGAACCCTAATGTAACATTTTCCCCTAAGCACTTTATACAGACACTTGCTGTGTTGCCATTGTCCTTTCCTAGTCAGAAAACTACTTGCATATGTGTTTCAGAATTTTTCACTTCAACAGGAAAGAGACAGGCTTAGACTGAGAGTTCACAATTGCTCAGTTGTTAGTTCTTGGAAAATGACTGAGACATCAAACAAAACAAATTATTTTGAAGTGCCTAAGGGAAAAAGTATAAAAAGGAAAGTAAAAAGAAAATAACACAGCCATGTCAAAAAGAAACAAGGAAAGGAGAAACAGTCAGTATGGATTTGTCAAGTATAAACATAATAAACACTACCACTGTCAGTGGTAGTGAATAGGTCTTATACACAGGGCAGAAACAGTAGATATAGCTCTTTGGTGTGATCAGCCATTTCACATATTTTACCATGATGTCATCATGAAGTACTCACAGACATATCAACGGTAGTACAAGAAATTTAGCTAAGGCTCATTTGGGAGAGAAAAGAAGAAAGTGCACAGTTCTGGGAAATTAGACTTCTGCAGAAAAAAATTCATCTGCAGTGAGGGAATGACTGTTAATCATACAAAACCAGAGAACTATAAAGAGAAAAGGACTTACCTTATGCAAAACAGCTCCAAAATACTTTCTTTATCTCTTCTACACTCTGTATTAGGTTAGTAGCAGTGGGGATAGTACAGGTATAGTGTGCAATTCAGTGATGTTGAGTTTAATTCAGAAGAAATTTAAGCTCAAAATATGTAATAAGTCTAAGATGCTTCCTGCTTACACAATAACCATTTAATAGTGACTTTGCATAGCATCATATTTGTGTAACTGAACATGATGATTGAGCCAGGACCAAGACACTTTGCCTGTTTCTGGAGCTACATAAATTGCTCATTACCACTTTGAACTTGGAAACTGTCACAACTGGAAACCACGAGGCAGTTCAGATATATGAATTAGGTAGTGCAATAGGCACTTTGAAAGCAGGCTGTTTTCCATTGGGAAGTCTAAGCCTTACTGTAAGGAAATGGGACAAAGTCATTCTGGGGTTTTTGGGAACCTGTGCCTGAAGACTTAAGTAGAGCTAGTCAAAATACTGCCTTTAGTGATTCTCAGAAAGCAATATCTGAAAAAACTATCTGGAAAAAGGTCTCTACTGTACTAGGAAAACAGATAGACTATACATGTAGGAAATACCATAAGAAGATTTTAAAAAGGAGTCAGAATGCACTCAGAGTTTTACAGCAATCTTCTGCATTTTCAAAACACTGCTAAAATATATTAACTGAGTAGAATAATAAATAAAATTCTGCAGCTAAAATTGTGGTAAACTTAGTATATCAAGAGTAATATATTTTATAGCCTCTGACCAAAATATGTCAGACCAGACAATTTACAAAAGCATGTATGTTGCTAATTGCGTATGTACATAAAAGAGCAGAGCAAAAGTACAATTCTGCTTTAGCAAAGAGCTTAAAAGAATACTTGGTCAGTTAAAAGAATACTTGCTTAATCAGTGAAAATAGCCTCGATCAAAATCTGGACAGGCTAATAAGGTAAATGCATCTGCTCTTTAAGAATTGACATGGTTTTCTTAATATCCTCCAGTAGTCAGGATGCAATTTTATAACTGTTCAGAAGGCAGTGTTTCCAGCAGTGGAATGACCCCTATGACCATGCCTGCGGCAGCTCTTAAGAGCTCAAAACAGAAGAAAAATTCTTGTTACTGAATTGGTGGTGCTACAACTTACAGCATCTGGATGTACTTTGTAGGCGTCCTGTTTTAATATTGACTGAGTCTGACCTTGCTTGTCCTATGAGACTTTAAGATTATAGCAGTATGGCTGCAGGTCATAAGTATTCACACCCAGAGAATTTGGCTCTCTTTTCAGATTTCCTTTAGATGTATTTTCTCTTTCAAAACTTGCCTCCCTCTTAATTTACTAAGATACATGATTTCAGTTGAATTTTACAGAAACGAACCATAGAAAGATTGAGTAACTTTCCCATCATACTATCAGCTGCAGAAAGCATTCAGTATTTGTATTAAAAAGAAACATGCTTTCTTAAGTTTTAAGGGACAGAACTGAGATCCAAAAGCATTTTACTTCTTAGCAGCATTTATCTTTTCTGTAAATTCACACCTACACTGTGTTTTTGACTACACCAGTTCTGGCTCTCCCCAAGCAGTGAGCTGTCCTATTTTCCTGAGTTTATTTTTGGTGCTTATAGTTCTGCACTTCACCAATGTGGTCTTTAAACAAGCTCGTTTGAAAGGCATGGCTAAATGTTGTCCATGAAAAACAATAACTCATTTTCAGAAAAAAATAGAGACCTAGGTTTCATTTCTTCCATTTTTTAATTAACCTCTGCGGGATCAGAGCACAGAAAAACAATTGATTCCTCTTTACAAAAGAAAGCACTTTTTTACACATATTGATTTGGAAATTTAATAACTAGACCAGACACACTTAGTAGACTGTACAGATTATTTTTATGCCTATTAAGTGTCATTCTGTTATACAAAAATTGACTTTCCTGTATCTCTTCTCTGATAGACTTGCACTTTTACATTAATAGAAAAACCAAGTTAAATTAAGTGTTTTCTCCAAATGCCAAAAAATTTCTTAAGATTCTTTCCTCCTATAGGCAGACATATATATATATATTTAAAAAATGTATTATCCATGTACTATTTTCTTTGAATCATAGAATCATAGACTCATGAAGGTTGGAAGAGACCTCCAAGATCATCCAGTCTAACCATCAACCCAATGCCACCATGCCTATTAAACCATGTTTCCTAGCACCACATCTATGCATTTGTTGAACACCTCCAGGCATGGCAACTCCACCACTTCCCTGGGCAGCTTGTTCCAACACCTGACCGCTCCTTCAGTGAAGAAACCTCCCCTGATGCAACCTGAGGCCATTTCTTCTTGTTCTATTGCTGGTGACTTCGGAGAAGAGACCAACCCCCACCTCTCTACAACCTCCCTTCAGTGAGTTGTAAAGAGCAACAAGGTCTCCCCTCAGCCTCCTTTACTCAATGTCTTTTTTAGTTTTTAATCACTTCTTACAGACCATGCACAGTTTCTGACTGTAATGGACTCTGATCACTGTAGACAGCATGGGGAACAAACAGGAGGAGTTACAAATCTGTGTTCAGTCAGGTGATTATGATCCTGGTGGCGATTACAGAGACCTGGTGGGACAGCTCACATGTGGTCATGTCCTTTTCAGGAGGAACAGGTCAACAAAGAAGAGGTGGTGGAGTTGCTATCCATGTGAGAGAGCAACTGGAATGTATTGAGTTCTGTTCTGGAGTGGATGAATTGAGAATTGAGAGTTTGTGGGTGCGTATTAAGGGGCAGGCTGGCATGGGTGACACTGTTGTGGGTATCTATTACAGACCACCAGATCAGGACAAGGAAATTGATCTTCTACAGGCAGTTGACTGTAGCCTCACAGCTACAGGCCCTGGTCCTTATGGGGGATTTTAAATAACCAGATTTGTGCTGGAATACCTACTCAGCCAGCTACCCACAGTCCAGGAGGTTCCCCCAGTGCATTGGTGACAACTTCCAAATGCAAATGATGGAGGAGCACATTAGGAGAGGAGCACTGTTGTATCTGATAGTCACCAACAAGGAGGGTCTAGTTGAAGCAATGAAGGTTGAGAGCAGCCGTGGTTGCTGTGACCCTGAACTTCAGGAGGGCCAACTTTAGCTTTTTCAAACAATTGCTAGTGGAAATCCCATGGGACAGAGTGCTGGCAGGTGAAGGGGCTCAACAGAGCTGGTTAACATTAAAAGATCACTTCTTTGAAGCACAAGAAAAGAGCATTCCAACAGGAAATAAGTCAAAGAAGGGAGCCAGAAGATCTGTGTGGTTAAACAGGGCGCTGCTGGGCAAACTGAAGAAGGAGAAGAAAGCCTATAGGTCTTGGAACAAGGGGATGGCCACTTGGGGTGATTATAAGGCTCTGATGAGAGAATGTAGGGATGCAACTAGAAAGGCCAAGGCCTCCCTGGAATTAAACCTTGCAAGAGAGGTCAAGGGGAACAGAAAGGGCTTCTTCAAATACATTGCAGGTAAAACTAAACCTAGAGGCAATGTAGGCCCCCTGTTGAACGAGGTGGGTGCCCTGAAGACAGAAGATACAAAGAAAGCAGAGATACTGAACCCTTTTTTTCCTCTGTCTATACTTTTGGGGGCTGTCCTGATATCAAGCCCCAGACTGCTGAGACTCCAGTGGAAGTTGAAACAAGAGACTTAATGAGGACTGGGTTAGGGATAATTTGAGCAAACTGGATGTACATAAATCCATGGGGCCGGATGGAATGCACCTGCAAGTGCTAAGGAAGATGGCAGAACTCATTGCTAAGCCACTCTCCATCATCTTTGATCAGTCGTGGGGATTGGTTGAGGTGCCTGGAGACTTGGGGTGGTGTTGCTGACACCCCTGCAGACTGTGCTGCCATTCAGCGAGACCTGGACAGGCTGGAGAGCTGGGCAGGGAGAAATTTAATCAGGTATAACAAGGGTAAATGTAGAGTCTTGTATCTGGGCAAGAACAACCACAGGTAACAGTATAGGTTGGGGACTGAGCTGTTGGAGAGTAGTTTAGGAGAAAGGGACCTGGGGGTCCTGGTGGACAGCAGGATGACTATGAGCCAGCAATGTGCTCTTGTGGCCAAGAGGGCCAACAGCATCCTGGGGTGGATCAGAAAGGTGGTGATTAGCAGATGAAGAGAGGTTCTTCTCCCCCTCTACTCTGCGCTGGTGAGACCACATCTGGAGTATTGTGTCCAGTTGTGGGCTCCTCAGTTCAAGAGGGATGTGGAGCTGCTGGAGAGGGTCCAGGTAGGGCAAAGAAGATGATGAGGGAGGTGGAGCACCTCCCTTATGAGGAGAGGCTGAGGGAGCTTTGTCTCTTTAGCTTGGAGGAGACTGAGAGGCGACCTCATTAATGTCTATAAATATTTGAAGGGTGGGTGTCAGGAGGATGGTGCCAGGCTCTTCTGGAGTGAGTCTCCTTTACTGAAGATGTTTAAGACCCACCTGGATGTGTTCCTGTGTGACTTGGTGTAGGCGATCCTGCTGTTGCAGAGGGATTGGACTAGATGATCTTTCAATGTCCCTTCCAATCCCTAATGACTCTATGATTGTATGATTCTATTAAAGAAAAGAATTCAGCTTTGGAATGAATGTATGAAGAATGTGATATTTGCCCACTGCGGTATAAGGTCACTGAAGTCATAGACAAGAAGGTATCCTGTAGAAATGAGATTTTTTTGTCATGGGTGCGCTTTGAGGAGCATTCTGAACCTGTGGATAACTCATTCTCTTCTCCCAGTACAATAAACTCAAAGCACCTGTGTCCAATGACCCTCTCCTCTCCTCTCCTCTCTCCTCCTGTCTCAGCTCCAGGAGGAAAAAAGTGGCAAATATATTTGCTACTATTTCAGTGTCTGCGGATAAACTGAGAAGTCGTCCAGTTATGAAGCTTTATATATGCCTGACTGCCAAGCATGCTGACTACAGCAAAACCCAATCTATAGATGTTTTTTCCTAAGTTCTTATAAAGCCTGAAGGCAGCACTTTTCCAGATGATTGTGCTTGTGTCCTATAGGAGGTATATATAATACCATAATAAGCTCTTCCTGTTGAATTAGTTCTTACTTGTCTGACAGTTCATTCAATGTAAACTTTCAAAGTTTAGTAATCAAGTTATTATGATTCTGCTGTGGCAGGGAGATTGGACTAAATGATCTTTTGAGGTCCCTTGCAATCCCTAATGATTCTATGATTCTATAATTATTGTATAGCCTGTCATGGCAAATTTGTACTGGACAATGGCTTAATTTAGACAGTATTCAAACTAGTGGCCTTAAACATCCAAGACCCTACATCCTACAAATATATTTAATGATTCCTGAAAGGCAACATCAGAAGTCTATCAGAATTGGCATTTTCTTCGAGCAGTTTTCTTTATATTTACTACAAATTTATCTCATATGTTTCCTGAATTGTATATGGAAATCATTAATGAAGAACTATCATTGTCAAGCATATACTCATTTGTGCTGCAGCAAGCACTGTGGGTTGCTGTTCTCCTCAGAATTTATCCAGTAGAGAAGAATTCATGCAGCTACAGGATAAATAATGTTTCATGCAGAGCAGTCTCTGCAATGGAAAACTTCTTTAAAAACCATCAGTATATTAATAGTTTGTAGTTTTGCTCGAAAAAGCCCACAGTAATGGCAATGACATGCAAGCTGTGACAAAAAAAGTGCTATATCCCACCATTTTCTTTTATGCACAGGGATTTCCTAAATACTCCAAAGTAAAATGATATGGGGTTCTAATATGATACTATTTCCTCATCAAAGTTTTTCAGGGCCTTCAAGTTATGGTATACAATTTTTCCAAAGCAGAGATGCAATCTGAATAATGATTCCAGTCTCTTAGTTTCCCTTGTTTCAGTTTCATTACAGTATTGCTTTTCTTTCCATTCATTGCATAGGAATTGATGGGACAAGCTCATGCAAACACATGGAGAGTTTGCTCAAAATATACTCAAGTAGCATAACTAATTGAGAAGGATCCCTTCTCTATTTACGACATAAAGATAGCATAGAATGTGGCCTAAATACTTTAAATGTTTTATACATATTTAAAATAAAATGAATGTTCTTTTTTTGATTTTCCCAGTAATGGTGCAGTTAGTCACACAATGTCAAGGTAGTCTGGATTTTACAAGCATAGAAATACAAATTATAGTGCCAATACATTTTTTTAACACTCAATAAAAAACCCGTCTAAAATAGCTTATGTGAGGTTTAAGCAAAATGAAAGACAGAGTTATAAAGCTTTTTATTGGAATAAGTTTGATGTGGCCAGTGTAATTCACTTGACTATTTCAAATTTGTGGTAATAAATCTTTTATGTTATCGCATAACTTTGTCTTCTGTGTAGAGAGCTGGATCTGAGGAAACAGTTTAACATGCAAGCTGTTTGTGATGAAGACACTACATATCTGTAAACTGGTGTGTTGTGGATTTATTATTGTAGCTATTAATGGTGTGAAGAACTCAGTCTTAGATCAAATAAACCACTTGTTGTTAAAAATAGTTTTTTCCTAAATTCATATGTCCTAAGATATTGTCAAACTTCAAAGACTGAATACTCATTTGTCTATCTGCAAATGTGTTGGAAACAACCAAACAGGTTTCACACTAAAATGAAGGTGTAAGTACAGCAGCTCTCTAGTTCAGTTCTAGGTCTCCTGTTGTGGAGTTAATCTGATGTTGTAATCTGTTGGATTACACAGATATATGAAGTCTCTTTAGTCTGTCCAAACTTTCATGAAGCTCAAGGGCTCATTGTCTGCTGTAGTCTTTACCATCACAGTCACTAAAAAATTATTCACATTGTCACTGTCAATGCCAAGTAGTAAGCAAGATACACAATCTGTACATCAGGATACAGTTTACTGTGGTAAGACAAATTTCATTTATGTTGGATGTCTTACACCCTGGCTTGATTTAATGTTTCTTATAAAGAACAATGGCTTAATATTTATTCACTGTTTGGAAATATAATTATGGAAGTATCTAGGAAGAATCAGATGCAAAAGAAAGGGTTCTTATAAGTCTGAGAGAAAGATCAATAAGGTGAACTGTCTAAATTGTTAGAAGCAGAGATGTGTGAAGTTCCCATTTTAGTAGTGTTAACATGTACAGCTCCCTTTGATTCAGCCCATACAGGCAGGTGGATACAATTCTGGCCCTCCGTACTGTGAATCAGCCTTTCATGGATAGCTTTTGTGAATTCAGGTCATCTGTTATAGCAGTTTATCTGACATCTAAATCTTTGCTATTTCATAACGAAATAATTCCTTCCACCAGCTGTCCCTTTTGATACTTCTTCAGCTGCAATTTGTTTCTTTAAATCTTCCTATCGCATGGAAAATTGTACGGCTGGTGAAATGTGGTGTGTCTTGCCACCTGTGAGCACAGAATGGAACCAGTGAACAATAACAGACTCCAGAGAAAGTGGAACAATACAGCTTTAGAACATGACTTCAAACGCCCTGAGAAGGTCTGAGCTTTTCTTATGTTTGACTGCTCCTGGAAACTTTGGAATTGTCTCCTCCAGCAGGCATTAATGGGAGATGACCTTGAGCTGTGCTTCATTCAATATTTCTTTTCCCATTTTTAGCCTTGCAGCTTGCTGAAGTACTGGAGATCATCAGATGGGCCAGACAGATTGCAACTGTACAGAAGAATGTGTGTATTTCATGGTCAGAGGCTAGGTGAAAATGCTGGCAAAGTTATTTCTCAGAATTGCTTTTTTACAGGTTTTGTAGGAAATGTAGGATGAGTGGTTTTCATGAAGATAAAGATTGTTTTCACATTACTTGAAGTCGTTCTGCTGCTGTTTACTGAACGAAATAACAGTGTAGGTGCTGTAGATCATGTCACTAAGTACCAGGTCCACGTGTCATTTAAATATCTCCAGGGATAGTGACTCCACCACTCCCCTGGGCAGTCTGTTTCAGTGAATATCTGAAATTCCTCCAATGACTTATACCTTTAAGCCATATGATAAATAGATGTGTTTTTCTGTTCTATTCATGTTGAGAACATTCAGGGAAACCTCTGCATTAGGCTGTGCCTGGGGATTTTCCAGTCCTGTGCTTATTAACTTATGAACTGCCTCTAAGGTGGCAGTGTGGACAAAGAATCAAATCTGATACGAGTGCTGAAGAAGATTTAGAGTTGAATCCAAACATGTGGCTTGTCAGATGTTGATACAGCCAGGGCTGGAATATGATACCTGACTGAAAGTTTTAACTATGGTTTATGGAAGAGCTGATCATCCACAACTGCTACTGAAGATAATCGCATGACTGCCATAAATTTATAAATCTGTAAAGAGAATGGAATCCTCTAAAACCAAATAAAACCTACATACCTGAAGTGGCAATATTTCATTTGGTTTAATTTTATTTTTAGCATGCCACCAGCCAAATCAAGCTGTAGATATATTTTCCATACTGTTTGCATTGTGCTCTGATGCTGCAGTAGTGGGCACCATTGGGAAGGAAATTGCTGCTTTTGTCCTCTACACCATTTTGAATGCTGTGAAACAAGGAAGCTGAATGACACTTGTTTTTTTTTCTCTATCTGCTGTTTCTGAAACAGCTATATTTTCAGCTGCTCTTAATGATTAAGAATGGGTTTGTGGCATGTCATTTTTCAGTTGCCAAGAAACCAGTTTCACTGATTCTTCACACTACACTTTATTCCACTGTCAGTGGTGCTACAGTGTATTAAATACACACTAAATACATCATAGCTTTTCCTTTGATAAGTCTGGCATCTGTCAGCAAAGTGTTAATATTAGATGGGAAATCAAAGTCTTATTATAATGTTGAACTCCCAACTGAGCTGTTGCACTCAACCAAATACATTGAAGATGTGTTAAGATTTTCAGTAAATTCAAGATGATGTTCACAAGCAGATATTCATCCAGTTTTGTTTAGCTTTTGATTTGCTCCCAGAAGATTCCCAGAAAGTCAGAGGTCGGCAGGAATAATTTAACACAATTTTATTATGGTAGAAATGTGGCAGGGAATATGCAAAATATTGTAACACTTGCAAGCTCTTGTTCACGTTCACTTTTTCACTTGTAACTGCTGAGAGAATAATTGGCCAAAAATACACCTGCAAGTGCTGCACTTTTAACTTGTGGGCTTCAGACTGGATGAAGGATGAAATTATGCACTTAGGAATCTCATATTTACTTGTCAACTTCAGTTGCATGAGCTGAGTTAGACTGCTTGGGCCAAAGAGCTATATAATACAGTATATAATATAATAATACATAGCAAGGAACATGTTTAACTTATTAAACACTTATTTTCATTGTCTTAAACTTGTATTGGAAATATAAAGCTCATGTAAATTTTAGACTGAAGATACAGCATCTCAGGCAGCTTCACTTTACGGCCCATTATAACCTCAGTATAAATGCATGTCATTAAGACCACCTGACAATTAGTTTTCAATAGCTGGTCTGGAAAAGACAGATGTTTTTTAGTGAAAAGAGTAATCAGAAAAATGTCTGATATAATGAGCGTTATAATTACATGTAACAATAATAGTCATGTTTAGAGTGATTTTCAATTAAAGTATTTAATGATTCATGGAATGTTTGTCTCCAGCAGCTTTTGTGAGGCACATATTTTAAATGATAAATGGTTAAATGATGACACACATAAGTCAAGGGACTTCATTATGGTCGTAAAATGTGGCATATGGAGAAATGGAAATCAAGGAAGAAAAGTGATTAAGGCATTGGTCTTGTCATTAAGACACTACTACTTTTAATGTGTTTATTAGTATGAATTTGGATGCTTAATTTAACTGTTTCTTGCTGCAAAATGGAAAGATCATTCACTATGTTATTAACACATAAATATATAAGTAGGATTCTCTTACTGTATTCAACTAAATGCTGGTACACTGGACTATAGAGTCTTGACTTTCTGGCTTTAACATAAATCTGTGCTACTCCTTCCTTGTGCAGAATGTGTAATGAAACTGACCAGAGTTCAATTCACAACAGCACAAACTTTGTTCCATTCCTTGGTGTTGCCACCATTTTTTTTTAAATAGTTCCATTCTATACCTTCTCCCTGCTACTGTTTAAATTCTTTCTTAGTTCTTGTCCAAGCGCACAAACATCTAACTCCTAAGCACATTAAGCTGCTTTATGTAGGTGGACTGTTTACTTTTGCCATTTTGAGATGTTTTCTATCCAGTTTTGCACTAGACATGCTGGTTTCTGATCTTCCTGGCATCATGAGCCACTAATAACTATTGCTTGTCTGAGTCTTGTCTCAACGTGCTCTGGCTCAGCAATTTCTTCTTCCAGAGAATCTCCTCAAGGCCAGGCTCATCTCCATCTGCTGCAAGAGTACAAGAGCAATAAATACTTAAAAACCTAGATTTCCATTAAAAAAAAATTCCATTTATTACCAGAAAAAAAAGGATCTTTAATAGTACCAGTTTCTGATGTTGAATATTTACTTGCATTAGCTTTTTATATACTGTGCTTATTTGTGATAATAGATGAGATTTTGATATTGTAGATTTTCCCTTTAGATTGTAGAGATGGTTTTTCACATAGTCCTCTGTGGTCATATCAGGCTGTAAAAATCATTGACAGATGCAAATCTGGGTTTTTTTACTGAGGGTATGCTGTGAAAAACTATTTCTGTTGCTGAAAGTTAACAATTTTCTTCCTGTAAATGGAATAATTTTACGGCTTGCTATTTTCTAACTTGATTTTGGTTTTAAAAACATTATTACTCTTCAGTCTAGAACTGTGTGTATGTAATAAGCTGAGGGTACTAGACATAGGCAATACACTTGAAAAGGATGAAAGGGTTTAGCATACAGTTTGCTAATTGACATACATTTGAGACTTTGAACGTAACATGAGATAATTAAAGCACTGAGAACCATCTTTAGTTCAAAACAAAATTGTTCTCTTTTCCTATCTGGGATGCAAAAAACAGTTTAGCTGAATTAAATAATGATACAATTATGCTTTTGCAGTCTCTCATTTCTCTGGGTGAGGCATCATACCAATATGCTATTGCTCCTTCTAGCTGAGGTAGTTTAGAACCACTCAGATATGTTTGCCTGGCACTGTATTGTGTTATTTAGATAAATGTCTGGGGCAAATACTATTTCCCCCCTCCTCTTTTTGCAAACTGTTTAGTGATAATTAAAGCTGTTTAGGATATCTTCTGAAGCATTCATAGTCTTTAAAGATCAGGTCCCCAGCTGTCCTTAATTTCAGCATTTTGCAGAATTTGCACTGATGTGGTCCTTGCAAGATACAGTTCAGATCATGTCTACATTCCTTTACACAGCTGACATGTAATGTGTGCATTTTCAGTAAATCCTGAACCTCCTCATTATAGTCAAATGTGACATTTAAAAAGCCTGGAGATGCAAAACCTTTCTCTTTCTTTTGAGTAGCTGAGTGGAAGGACATGTTGGCCTAGGTTATTACTGAAGCATTCAGCCGTAATTCACATCATTTCCAAGTGCTTTTTGGACACTTTTCTCACCATACAATCTCTTTATTTCCCTTCTTGACTCCAGAATCTCTCTCTTGATCAAAATGACTGACTTGGAATCACTTAGCATATGCTTGGTGCAAAGGACAAGGTGTCCCTAAGCCAGATTCACTGCCTTTAAAAGTATTTGTCAACCTTTTGCTGTCTTTGTACACTTTTTTCAAAATCAGCAGGTTTTTTTCTGCTTAAAGTAGAATTTGACTAAAATCCATTATAAAAATAAAAGGTCCAAGAAAATACATACAAACTTATTCTTCAAGTATACTGGCTCACAACAATGCACCACTTTTGTTTTTATAAAATATCTTTTGTGTACTAAACTCACACAAAATGTGAACCTGTTCTTGGTTAAAGCTGTTTTGTAATAAGGCTAAAAATGCGTTCTTAATGGAAATGTGACTGAGAAGTAAATACTTTTAATAAGCAGAACTTATGTATCATGTATGTTTTCTTCTAATTTGCTGTTGCTGTTTTCAAATCTGTATTGTTAGAAGAGTGGTTTTCAAACCACATTTCTGCCTTGGTACAAGCTGAGAATCTGGCTCATCTGGGTGTGCTATGGCATTAAGGGAGAGGCAAGCATGCTCACAGGCTTCTTTGGGATGTTTTAACAAACACTCCAAACTTGTATTTGAGTCTGTAGGGCAGATAACCAAAACATAAAACCCACTTTCCTACTTCTGAAATGAAATAGAGATTATGTTCTGATTTTCTGAACATCTATTTCCTAAATATATGAAAAGACATATGTCACCAGAATGAAAAACAGCAGGTAAATAAATGATTATTCACTTCCAGGCAATCTCAATTCACAGTAATGACCAACCCTTACTCTATAAATAGCACCAAAATATTTCAAAAAAGATTGAGGGAAGATTAATTCCAGTATGACACTTCATGACTGAAAAGTGATAGGGAAAACAAAAACAGGATTAGAAAGCAAGGCAATGTCTGCCTCAAACAAAGTTGTCATCCTTTTGTCTTTGGCAGAAGATCAAGTACAGCTTTCAGTTGAACTAGGAAAAATTCCATTGACTTGACTGATATACAAAGTGTCTTCTCTTTTTGCTTAACATTCTGTTTTTCAAAACACTTTGCACTGCTAAAAATTGTTATGACTCAAAGTTATTAATGAGATTAATAATAGAATCATGAAGGTTGGAAAAGATTTCTGAGATTGAGCACAACTGTCAACCAACATCAACAAGTTCAGTAAACAATGTAATGAAGTGCCACCTTTACATGGTTTTTTAATATCTCCAGAGATGGTGACCGTACCACTTGTCTGGGCAGCTTTTTCCAACACTTCACTTCTTTTTCATTAAATAAGTTTTTCCTGGTATCCAGCCTAAACCTCCTCTGGCCACTTAAGGCCAGTTCCTCTCATCCTATCACTAGTTTCCAGGGAGGAGAAATGAATCCTCATCTTGCTCCAGTTTCCTTTCGGAGAATTATAGAGGGTGATAAGATCTCCCTTCAGCTTCCTTTTCTTCAGATAAAACAAGCCCAGCTCTCTCAGCTGCTCCTCACAAGACTTGTGCTCTAGACCCTCCACCAGCTTCCTTGCCCTTCTCTGGACATGCTCAAGTACCTCAAAGTTTTTCTTGTAGTGTAGTGCTGTTAGCCTTCTTCACCACCTGGGTACATTTCTGGGCCACATACACTTGCATTCCCATGTCTTTTTCTGCTGGGCCGCTCTCCCTCGAGTCTGTAAGATTGTACTGGGTTGTTGAGACCCAAGCACAGGATGTGGCATTTGGCCTTGTTGAAGCTCATGCTAACGACTTCAGCCTGTTCATCCAGCATGTCCGCATCTGGCATAATTCCTTTGAACCTGCAGTGGAGGGCTATAAAAACATGTTTATGTTCACCTGACCACCCACATACAAGCTGTGAACTGTTGATGTTACCATCACCTCCTATAGTAGAAAGTGCCTGGAAAAGAACATTCAGTGAGCCTATGACACACACATTTCTCCTGCTGATAGTTGACTGTACATGATGTGAACTTCCTTTTTCTCTGGAAGGTCTCTGAAAGCAAAGAGACAGGTAAAAACCTTGGAAAATATATGTAGATGCATGACTGGAGAGAAAGAGAGCAGGAAAATTAACTCTTCTTGTTTGAAAGCTTAGAAAACAGAAAACATATAAAGAAGTTATGACTCAGAGCAAGGTGCTGAAAAATTGAAGTGGCCCATGAGGGAGAATGTCCTTAAAATATGTTGGTTTAGAATTCCAAGGTATTATTCTGGTCTCATTGACATAATTTTGGTGATTTCATTCACATCTTTCATACTACACACTTTTAGTTAAGAAGCCAATTAGGACTAAGCTCCACAAATAATAACTGATGATAGCCATTGCCATTCATTCTCACTGTAAGTGATTTGAGACCATATTGGGTTAATTCAGGTGCCTAGGCAGAGGTATGTAATGACACTTTTAGGTACACTAAGAAATGTTCTGGTGTATCTGAAGCATTTATATGGGCTAGCAGAAAAAACACAGGATTTCAGGAAGACACATTATGCACTCCTGAAGTGACAGCTTGAAACAAGGGGATCTCACATTTCACAAGGTGCTGAGTTTACAAAAAGAAATCAACAACAAAACCATGGGAAGCATCCTTAACTGGGACTGAACAGGTGAGCAGTTCTGAGATGTCGCTTGCACTGAGATGTGTTTGGTGGTAACATTAAAGATATTATCAGATGAGAACAAGTGATCAAGCAGAGACACTCAGGAGAGCAATTTCCTTGTTTCAAAAACGTTACCAACCTTCAGCTGAGCCTGAATAACTCCTCATGGCATGCTTTTAATGATCAGAAATATGGACTGAAATATATCATTCTGAAGAAATTATCATCACCTTCTGCATATCACTTACACATTTTTACTTTGAGTTATAATAGATGGAGAGTGGTGAGCACAATTAGTGCCTGCATTTCAAATCTGATGTTAAAACCTCTGTAAAAGCCATCTTCTGGATGTGACAGTTACATATATATATACATAAAAGTGGGAGTAAAACACTAGCAGCTTCAGCTGTTAAAAAGTCTGAATGATCTAAACTCGTGGTTATCCATGGCCTGTGTTCTGCATTTATATTGTATTCCTTTTGCTATGTTTTACACAAGCTGCTTAGCTGATTCTGTTTCCTTGCATCACAGCAAGTGTAAAATATATCTGCAGTTATTTGTCTAAAATTACATGTATGAAATTGATGCCTAGTTAAAGATGAGTAGAAAACCTTGCCTCTAGATAAAATTTAAAATCAGTGATGCATTGCCTGATAAATACTGCTCTTAGAGTATTTCCTATTTTATGTTTCACAGGGCTTTTAAAATATTGCATTTATTTCATTATTTGTTCCAGGTTTTTTGAATAATGCATTATTGTTTTGACCACAAAACAGATTTTATTCCAGCCAATGTAATTCAGTAATTTCAGTAACGTTCATGTGAGAATATTACACTCAGTTTCTTGTTTATGTAAGCAGATTAAGGACACTTATGTATGCATGCATAAATGAAGATATTATTGTTTGTGTAAGTAAAAACTCAACAGTCAAATCCAGGAATCATTATTCTTGAGAAATAATAATATTACAGGAAAAGAAGGAAGTATGAGGTTAAAACTGTTATATGCACATTTCTGATTGTCTACACCTTTTCCTAGTGTTGTGCTTACCCTTCCCATGCTTTTGAATTGCCTAAAGAGGAAGAGCAATTTGGTAAAGAGCATTATTTTAGATTGTGAAGTACATGGTCAGCGACTGAAAAATGCATATGTGAAGAGAGATGACTCATGAATTAGTACTATGAATAAGACACCCATGTACATCAGTATTCTCTTCAGCACTCAGCAAAGCAAACAAAACTAAATAATGCAGTGAACTTCTTTCACCATCTACTACAGACACATACAAATCTTTAGCTCAAAGGGAATAAAACAGGATGGAGAGAAAGAGAGGTGAAATGTTAAATACATACTTGGGTGTATTGATAGAGGTAAGAAAGATGTGTCAGGCCTAGTATGCAAGGCCAGAAATGATATAAAAAATAGTACCCCTACGGAACGTGCTGAACCTGACTCCGGCCGGTCGCATGTTATGGGCTGCTCTAAAGTGACTGAGATAATAAACAGGATCCCATCCCAGAGATGAATCCTGACACATTGACGATGGAAGAAAAGGCAATTTAAAACACTGAATTCACAGTCCTATTTTTGATCATATTAACAATAACTATGAAGTGGCAATAAAAATAACCTAGGAATGTGACCAATAAATGAGTATTCTGTTTCTGTTGTGTGTTTAATTTTGTTAATCGTTCTGGCAGAGAGTGGAGATATTTGCAGGCTGAGCTCACATGAAGAAACACCTGCTGATTTGATCAGAGGAGCATATGGTTAGCAAATTAAGATGTGGAACTCTGAAGTAGTAATAAGAAAGGAAAGACTGTGATTTTAGTCAGAAATGAGAAGTGTACCAGGTTCTCCAGGAAAAAGGAAAAGGATGTAATCCTTTTTTTAGCAGAGATTGAATCACAAATCAGATTCTATACTGAAAGCATTTCACGTATGTAATACGGTCAGTAATGTTCTCTTCTGTTCCTGAAAGTGGAGCTTGACTATGCATCAAAAAATCTCATTCTCCCTGTTCCAAGGTGCTCAGTGTATGTATGGTAAAGGTTCCAGTTTATGCAGTGAAGGAAATTCTTTACACAAAGCAGTCGAATAAACAGATTATATTTTGATGTTTAACCAATAGCAAAAATACAGGAAAAGAGGTAATGGCATTTTAAGCTATCATCAGTCTTTCTCTTGGCTATTTTCAGAAAATATATGCACAGATACCTATGTCTTTCTCTGGGTTTATATTCAAAGAATTCTGAGCTAAGTGAATGATGAAAGATGTAGGAGAGATCAGCTATTTTAGTAGTAAACAGTTACTAACAATGATTTAAAACGAATAGCATACCATGTTGTTTTTTTTTCCAGAAAACACAGATGAAAAAGTTCCTTATTCTGTGCCTTTATATGTTGAGCATTGTGATGGGTTAGGTTTTAGGATCCAGAAAAACTCATGTATCTCCTAAATCACTCCCCTCTGCGCCCACCATGGGAACAGAAAATGTGGGTTAGGGTACCTGGGGGGATTCTAGTGCTGCAGGGACAATCTGGAAGTGGAGGGGGATGGCTAGGGGAGTTCCCAGTCAGTCATGAAGAGAGAAGATGCACAGCCCTGCACTCTGACTGTTCTTAGTCCACCTGCCCTTTCCTGCAAGATAGTCTTTACTCTCTCTGTGGTGCTAGTTGAGCTTTTATTAATTGTTGGTGCTAGAGCAAGAGGGGATTTCACACTTGTGTTTCTGCCTTAAAACACTTCTAAGTGTGTCTCTGTTTTTGTGAGGGGGAGAAGGCTATGTGGGCGGATACTGGGTGAGTGCCAGCAGAGACGAGAGCTGGCACAGTCTTGATCACCAAAGCCGAATACATGGGGTTGGGAAATGCACGCAAGTAGCCTGCACCATTTTTCCTTCCACCCTTCTCTTCTGGTACTACGTGGTCAGGGAAGTAGCCAGGCGAGAGTGCCCATTGCTGCCACCTCGTGGTGAGCACCCCCTACAGGGTGGAGGCCAGAACTACATCCAATTGTCTTTTGTATGTAGTTCTTCCTTTACACCATCTCCCTCAATTTCCCATTTCTTTATTGTGAAGGACATTCTGTTGTTGTTGTTTTTTCTTTCTTTTAAATGTATTTTATTTTAATACATTTTATAATTTATTCTAATTTTCAAATTGATTTCTATTCCGTTACTGTATTGGTTGGAGAGGAATCTAACAATCTGTTCTGGAGGGTTCCATCTTTAACCCTCAGTCCAGCACAAGCATGATTATTTGTATCACCTCTTGACATCTTTTGATGTGATTTTATTTGGAAGTGTATTTGGAAGTGTACACTAAATATTCTTAGTGTAGATTTGCAGTTATTTTTCTCTCCCCTCAGTCTTAAACTGCTATCTTGTGAAATTATGTCTTGCCTTGCTCATGGCAAATTACATTTTTGCAATATTTTTCACTTAATTATTTATTACTATTATTTCAAAAACTGTTATTCCAAGCATCTAGAAGACTTTAGTGCATTTAAAACTTACATGTCTAAAATCTGAATATATAAAACAGTGGACAACAGCAATGAGTGGTGTTCCTCAGGGGTCATCAGTACCAGGTGCTGTTTAATATTATTGTTGGTGACATGGACAGTGATGTACAATGCATCCTCAGCAAACCTGCAAACCACAGCAAGCTCTAGTGTGGTTGACACTCTGGAGGGAAGGAAGGCTATCCAAAGGAACCTTAACAAGCTTGAGAAGTAGGCCTGTGTAAACTGCGTGAGTGCAAGGTTCTGTATTTGGATTGGCATGATCCAAAGCAGATGCATGGGATTTAGAGCAGCCCTGTGGAGAAAGACTGAGGAGTATTGGTTTACAAGAACCTCAACAAGAACTAACAATGAGTAACTGTGAGTACAGCCCAGAAGCCAACAGTATTCTAGGCTACATCACAAGAAATGTGAAAAGCTTGTTGATTTTCCTTCTTTAATCTGCTCTCACGAGATCCCATTTGGACTACTGCATTCATCTCTGGAGCTCCAGAAGAGGATGACAGAAATGGTCAGAGGGCTGGACAACAGCTTTTCTGAAGACAGCTTGAGGGAGTTCCAGTTGTTCAGCATGGAAAAGAAAAGGCTCTGGGGGTTCCTTATAGCAGCCTTCTAGTACCTGAAGGAAGGCTGAGAGGGACTTTTTACAAGTGCATGTAGTGATAGGACAAAGGGTAATGGCTTTAAACTGAAAGAAGGTGGGTTAGAATCAAGGTAGAAATTGTTTACTATTGAGAGGCACTGCAGATACTGGAACAGGTTTCCCAGAGAGGTGATGGAGGCCCTATCCCTGGATACATTTAAAGTCAGGATGGATGAGACGTTCAGCAATCTCCTCTAGCAGAAGGTGAAGGTAGAACTAGGTCTCGAGGTGTCTTCCAAACAAAACCATTATATGAAATATAAAACCATTATGGAAATATAAAATTACTTTCAGCCACTATTTGCAATTCTTATACTTTTGAAAACCTTGCAAATTTAAAAAACTTTATTTTTTTGCTTGTGAAATCAAGTGTTATATTTAGAGAGACAGAGTGATCAGAGAGTGGGGACAATCAGACCCTTCAAAAATACTCTTGATATTGCTGTAGGTAAAATTTCTCGTACTGTTAACTCTGAATTTACTGGCACTGGGGGAGGAATCCCTCATTTAGGCACAATCCTTCCATGTAGACACATCTATGCAGTAAATTCTATGTTTTGGGGTGTTTTAAATGTCAGTATACAGTTTTTACATCTGTTCCATGTAATAAAATGAGATTTTTTTTCATTCAAAAAGGGATTATTGTCTGAATATTTGATCTTCCCTAAAACACTGTAGCTTTTGTATAACACTAAGGAAAAACATGTGAACTGGTAATTATTATCCTCTTGAGATTTGAACTGAGATAGGTGACAAGGAGGGTTCAGTGATCTTGCTTTTCTTTAAAATGTTCCATGATAAATGAGATGAATCACTGCTTAGGGAACTGCACTCTTCGTTCTGTGCAGTAACATCCCACTACAGTTTATCACATCAAGGTCCAAAGGAAGAGAATTGTCTGGTGAGATTTTGGTCTTTTTAAACAAGTCATTGTCTGTTTGGCTGTATTAAGAGCTGTTTATGCTGCGCTAATCTTGACAGTTCACATTTTAATAACTTAAGGATGTTTTTTCTCACCAGGCTGATGCTAGGTATCATGAGAATGTGACACTGAAGGTAAATGATCAAGCAATGCTTCTGTGAATGAGTCATTCCCACATTAACTTTCCCAGTGTATATATAATTTTAAGCTTGCATATAGTCACTTCCATATGTAAGCCATAGTTGACATAGTCTTTCACAATACTATTACAGTCTTTTAGAAATAATAAATGGTAGATAATCTTGGTAAAACCTGCTCTGTGCAATGAAGTATTTAAGATATATTAATCTCCTTCATTTCATGCTGGACCAGGGGCCTTTTCTGGATGCCTCTGTCCATTCAACTGCACCATATGAAACATTTAAGGCACAGTAATGAAATCAGGTGGCTAATGACACCTTTTTCGTATTTGCAAGAATAGAAGTAGGAGAAGGTCTCAAAAGGTTAATGTTTCAATCAAACTGAAAATCGTAAGAGGAATGAAACTACAGACCTGTACATGCTCCCAATACTTTGATGCATAGTATAGCTATCCAGGCTTATGCAATGTAACCATGGAAGTCTAAATAATATTGCATCATAAAAGATGTTTCTTTCTCTCTTTTGGGCCATTTTATAACTAAAGCTACCAGTTTGGTTACAAAAATAAAAAGGAAATTTGACAAATAAAATTTTAATAGGGCTATTTATAGGTTACACTGGTAATCAGTTTTACCCTCTTTTGCTGTAGTTCTTTGAACAACTGGAGATCAAAAGGTACTGACCTGTTAATTGAACTTGCTTCCATGACAGCACAGGAACAACCATCCAATCATTTCTCTATCAAGCTTACAGTACAGCAAAGTGTACTTCCATGTGCAGAAGTAGGTATTTAGCCTTGATCTGAAGTGCTCAAAGATGCTTGATGTGCTTTTAATTTTACTAGCAAATTATCTTCATTATTTCTAGTCTGAAATTTGTTAATGTAGATTCAGTTTTCACCATCTGGATCTTGTTATGTCTTAGATTAGAAAACCCTTTGATACAGAAAGTGTTTCTTCCATGTAGAATTTTACTATCCATGATCAAGCCATCATTTCTCTTTATTGCTGGCAGGCATCTACATGACACCATAAATGCAAAGAAAACTTTGCCATGCTAGTTCAAAAACAGAGTTTGAATGAAAATATTATTGACACAGTAGATATCCCAACTGTGTGTTGGCTCTACTGGTTGACTATTAAAAGAAGAAAACAGAAGTCCTTCAGGAGACTGAAGGACTATCTGGGAGCTAGAGGTAGTATAGATCTACAATATAAATAAAAATAAATGTTTATAAATGCGACGATATCAAGATACTGACAGAAACTCAGAGAGAAGGTGAAAGTGTCTCTGTCACTCAGAATGTTTACACATTACAAAAGACCTTCTGAGAGGATCCAGTTCAACACACAGATCAATTTGTGGTATTGTCATTATCCCCTTTAATCCCAATGGTTTGGTAGTGAGCAATAAGAGACAAAAAGTGGTTTAGATTCTTCTGACAGTGAAATCTTTTTATCAATTCACATTATAGTAAATATAGTTCATGATTGTCATATGAAGGGTTTACCCTTGCTACCATACACATACCAACCCATAGCTGATTTTGAACAGGAGTGCTGACACATTATTGGATGGAGATTTAAACCCTAAAGAACCTTTTGGACTTCAGATTGCATCACTGTTTGAGGCAACAATTCAGTTTGCTATAAAATCAAGTCCCAGGGACACTGAAGAAATCCTTTAAAGCGTAAGTGCTGTTTTGGGTAAGGGCCTTAAAACAAGCCATCAAACGTGGTTTTGCATTTCAGATTCTGGCAAATAATTCAATTGTCCCATTAAATAAAATTAAAACACTTATGGAATGCAGTTTAACATCAACAATGAAAATACCTTTGATTTCTAAATAGATTTGATTTGAGCATTTATTAATAGTGCTAAGTGACACCATTTATATAGAGAGATAACTTTTGAATGTCACAAATACAGCCATCATACATCTAGGCTGTGGCCAGGTCCAAATAAATCACATTTATTTCTTCTGCTTCAAGTTCAGGAAATATTTAAAAAATATGTGTCAACTGATGTCTTTTGAACATGTATTTCAAGATGCAACAAAGTCTCTGTTGTGACTTCTGGCTGTATTGGAATATAAGTTTATTATTTTCTTTGGAGATGTCTATGTATTTAATATAGAGATTCTCAATCTGTGGATGGCAGGGACCTTTCTGTGCATTTGTGTTTATCTGTCTGGTTGTGGGTTAAGAAGTGTACAATTGCAATCAGTCTTAGCCCATATAGTAACACCAGCTGAAGTAGTTCATTGCATAAAAGACCATGGGGTAAGTCTAAGAAAGAAACCTCAGGTCATCCCTGAGAGGACTGGGATCACTGTAGAGCATGATACCAAGGTTACTCTCACTTAACAACATCAAGAAGAGAAGATGGTCAACTCCTTTAAAAAATGGTGGTGTCACTGAATAGAACAGTCTTTCCTAGTGTGAAATCTTCAAAGCTCCTGCCTAAGTCCTCTTGTATATTATGTCAATTGGACAGTGACATGGACTGCATGCACAAAACAGAGTGGAGACATAGCTTCTTCTGAAACTCTTAATAGTAAATCAAGATTAACTGGACCAGAAGGGAAGAGGCACCATGACTAACACATAGAAACTCTTCAGAGATAGTAAAGACCTAAGTAAATTAATCTGACACAATGTTGTGGGTTAAACCCAGTAGATAGCTATGCGCCACACAGCAGCTCATTCTGTCCCAGTGGGTTAGGAAGAGAATTGGAGGGTAAAAGTTAAGAAAATTCATGGGTTGTGGCAAAGACAGTTCAAGGAATTCATTCACTACTTCCCAGTGGCACGTGGCTGTTCAGCCATTTCCAGTAAGGCAGTGATTTCTCACATGTAATGACTACTTGGACAGACAAATGCTGTAACTCCAAATATCCCCCATCTGCCCTTCTTATTTTTTTTCCCTCAGCTTCTATTCCTGAGCACAATGTCATACAGTGTGGGATCTCTCTCTGCTCATTTTGGTCACAAATCCAAAATACAGCACCATTGGGGCTGCTGTGAAGAAAATTAACACCATCCCAGGAATACCCAGTGCACATAAACAGAGCTCCAGGATGTGCTCAGGTGACAGTGAAGTGGGAGGTTTATGATACTCTTTCCTGGTTTAACATATAGCTTTTCTGAATCTCACTCTGAACTCTCAAGCTAACTCAATATTACAGGCTGCACAGCAGGATACAGGCAGCCAAGACGCGTTACTAGAGAAAATTTACCATCATATCTGAAACAGTTCTATGGATGTTCCATTAGGATATAGTTTCAGAAAAGGCTTATTTAGCTTACGAATGCAGTGACAGATATTTCTAGAGTCCTATCTTCCTACACTGATGTTTGCTTTGGTCTCATTAGTGCTAGTACAACTGTTTGTGTTTGTGGTTAACTTCCTCACTGAGGTACGCAAAGTAGAAACAGCAAACAGTGAGGGCAGCACTGGGGTTGTGAACTTCTTGTGAAAGCTTTGCTGCAATGCTATTGTCTTCTAAAACTGCAGATTATGTTTCTTTTTCATGTAGACTCAATAAAATTGGCTGAATTTTTAGTGGACTTCTATTACTTTAAGTAGCACTTGAATCTCATTTATATTTATCCATATGGCTTTCCTTGTGGCTAATTGTTTCTCCAAATAGTACATTTAATTAACTCAGATATCCTTTAAGTGATTATCTTGCTTTTTAGAAGCAATGAACATTCACTTTTACCGCAAAATCTTGAAACCACATCACTGTTGTTTGTCATTGCGTGCTCCCTTCCTGACAGCCAATATATGTTCCGCAAATGTTAGCTAGTAGCAGATAGAGTATATGAAAATGTACTTTTCAACAAAAAAAACTCCGTGAAGGTGTTTCAAATTTTTCTCTCCAATGCAGGCTATCTTTAAAGATGTCTATTGGGGAAGAACAGAAAGAATTTCCCCAGTTATTTATTAGAGTCAGTGTTTTGTAGTAACTTAGTTGAGATCCTTCACATAGTACTGGGAGAATTCTCTAGATTTTGCCCAAAATTACAGAAGAATCCATAATATTCTCTTACACTAACTGTTGCCATGATTATTTGTATAGAAATAAAAAAGGGCTGCACAGATAATATGTGGATTAACAGATAAACCACAGTGTCAGAAGAAAGTTCTGAGCTATATATATAGAGGAGAGACATATATAT
>VXBP01000429.1:34880-125546 GCA_013400115.1 Rhinopomastus cyanomelas | reverse complement strand
CCTCCTCCTGCCGATGTCCTCTCCCTGCGCAGCCTCTGCTCTGCCCCGCTGCTGTGGCAGCAGGAGTGGCAGCTGAGCTCCTGCTGGGTGCTTGGCCCCCTGTGGGCTGGAGCCCCCCCAGGAGGGGCCCGATGGGGCTGAGCAGAGGCTGCTGTCCCCTGTGTGAATAAAGCCGAGCGCTCTGGCACTGCAGCGGGTGGGAGGTGTCAGCGATCTCTTGGGCCACAGCTGTGCCACAGCTGCCTGCTGCGGGGGGTGGCGGTGGGAGGGTGGCAGGAGAAGGGCTGCAGATGCTGGGGTGCCCGCTGTGGTTGTCCCTGGGGATGCTGAGGAGAAGGGAGGAGACAGAAGGGAGGAGGGCGGAGAGAGACGGGAGAAGGGCGGAGAGCGAGGGGAGAAGGGCGAGGAGAAACTATGAGTAGTTGAACACAGTCCTACATCTGTTCTGGGATGCTCAAAGGCATCTTTCAGAAGCCAGAACCTAGAGCATCCTGTGCTGATGTTTTAGTGGCGGGCGGGTGTCTGACTGTCCAGCTCTCACCACTTCTTCTCCCCCAAGAAAAGGTTTCTGACTGTGGCATCTGAGCACACTGCTGCAGGGGGAAGCAGAGTCCTCCCAGCCAGCCTGACTGTTAGGCTTGGAGGGGAAGGTCTTCAGCCCCTGTTTCTCCAGCCTGAATCGCTCTAGGGCTCAGGACAGCTCAGGCTGAGAGCAGCTGGCACAGTAGCCAGCCCTCCAGGACCTCTGTGCCAGAGCACGGGTGGGACCATCCTTCTAGTCTTGTGTGATGGACACCCGCGTTTCCTTGATGTGAGCAGTCAGCAGCCACAGTTTATTCAGAAGGAGAAAACACAGGGCAGGACATATCTGAGTTTATTCCACACTGTAAAGCTTCTTTGCAGTACAAACAAAAGGTGCATGAGGCTTTCTAGCAGGAGCTGCTGGTTTCAGCACAAGAGGATTTCAAAGCAAATTCCTAGGTCCGGATGATGCTCTTGTTGCTCTTGGAGAGAGGGTCCATGAGGTTTCTAGACGTCCCATGGCCTGTGAAAAGAAAATAACCCAAACAAACCCTGGTTTGGGTTCTCTTCCTCCTGGGGTTCCCTCCCTACTCAATCTGAGCCCGTGCAATTTTCCTCTTGGGTATAGATGCTTTCCAGAGCAACCAAGGTGATGTGTGGTCATGGTGGGACAGCCTTGTCCCCTTGTGCCTGTGAGTAAGGAGAGTGTTTTCCTGCTGCTTCAGGAAAAGGGGGAAATCAGTTTGATTCCCTTGAGTGAAACAAGAGGGCTACCTTTGGTATGACCAACAGCATCCTGGGGTGGATCAGAAGGGGGGTGGTCAGCAGATCGAGAGAGGTTCTTCTCCCTCTCTACTCTGCCCTGGTGAGATCACATCTGGAGTGTTGTGTCCAGTTCTGGGCCACTCACTTTCAGAAGGACACAGAGCTGCTGGAAAGAGCCCAGCATAGAGCAATGAGGATGATGAAGGAAGTGGAGCAGCTCCCTGATGAGGAAAGGCTGAGGGAGCTGGGTCTCTTGAATGTAGAGAAGAGGAGACTGAGGGGTGACCACATTAAAGTCTATCAATCTATGAAGGGTGGGTGTCAGGAGGATGGAGCCAGGCTCTGCTCAAGGGCATCTAGTGATAGGACAAGGGGCAGTGGGTGTGAGCTGGAGCAGAGGAGGTTCCACACCAATATGAGAAGGACCTTCTTCCCAGTGAGGGTGACAGAGCCCTGGAAGGGGCTGCCCAGGGGAGTTGTGGAGTCTCCTTCTCTGGAGATGTTTAAAACCCACCTGGGTGCATTCCTGTGTGACTTGGTCTAGGTGATGCTGCTGTGTCAGGGGGATTGGACTGGCTGATCTTTTGAGATCCCTTCCAATCCCTAATGTTCTGTGATTCCATGATGTTCTGTGATATGACAATTTCCTCACTCAGAGATCTGAAGTTCCAAATTCATGGGACCTAACATCAGCACAACCTAGACCAGGGCACTACGGACCACAGCCAGGGCTGTCCTTCAACACCTCCAGGGATGGGGACTCCACCACTGCCCTGGGCAGTCTGTTCCAAAGTCTGGTCACCCTTTCTGTCAAGAAGGGCTTCCTAACATCCAACCTAACCCTCCCCTGGTGCCACATCAAGCCCTGCCCTCTCATCCTGATGCTGGTTGCCTGGGAGAAGATCCTGACCCCCACCTGACTACAACCTCCCTTCAGGGAGATGGAGAGAAGGAGAAGGTCCCCCGTGAGTCTCCTCCTCTCCAGGCTGAAGACCTCTAGCTCTCTCAGCCTCTCCTCATCAGACTTCCCCTCCAGTCCCTTCCCCAGCCTTGTTGCTGTCCTCTGGACCTGCTCCAGCATCTCCTTCTCTTTCTGTAGCAGTCCCTCAGGGTTTAGCCTACAGGCAGAGCAGGTTTGCCTGCTCGTGCTGAAGCACAACCTCAGTGAAAGCCCAACTCACGGTTTGCAGCAGTTGCGGAACCCAAAGCAACGTCCAACTTTAATCAAATGGAAGGGACATCTTCCAAAGTGACAGGAGCCATGTTTACAGAAGAGCATATCCCGCTGAGGTGAAGACAGACCTGCAAGAGCAACAAAACACTTCTGTCCCACTTGAGCAGCGTGGCTGTAACGGCAGCATCATCAGCCCTTCATGGAGCTGCCTTCACCACATGCTGCCCACAAGTGCTGTTGCCCAGATTCATCCATGTTTGAAAGGCTGTGTAAGAGGTGAGATTGGAAAGCAGGTCTACACCTTGCAGAGGGGAGATCCTTAGCTCACAGGCTGTCTAAATGGATGGCCTTAAAGTTGATGTGGAGAGTGAAACAGATCTTCAGTCTCATCGTCTTTTATCTTAGACTCACAGAATCATTCAGGTTGGGAGAGACCCTCGGGATCATTGAGTCCAACCATCAACCCCACTCTACAAGGTCACACCTAAACCAGATCCGTATTCAGGTTGGAAAAGACCTCAGGGTCATCGAGTCCAACCATCAACTTCACGCTACAAGGTCACCCCTAAACCAGACCCCCCAACACTACATCTAAGTGACTTTTAAACACATCCAAGGATGGGGACTCAACCACCACCCTGGGCAGCCCATTCCAGTGCCTTAAGATGGTTGGTCCAGAGGCTTTAGTACTGGCTCCTATCCATAGTTGACTAGATGTTATCTTCATCTGCTGTTATGTAATGATCAGGGGCACCACAGATATCATCTCAGCTGTCTAACAGCAGAGCTTTTAGCTTCTTCTCTTTAGGAAGACACAGAAGTGAAAAATCACTGCTTGGTCTGGGTGATCCTGCTGTGGCAGGAGGATTGGACTGGATGATCTTTCAAGGTCCCTTCCAATCCCTGATGTTCTGTGGTTGTGTGATTCATCTACATGGTCTACATTCTACATCCTACAAAGGGCTCTTGCAGGGGGTTCAGCTCACTCCTCCTCAGCTTCTGGGCACTTTAATCAGTAGCATCTCTGCTCCTACCACCTCTTTTCCATCTTACCTGGAGAAACCTGGAGTGTCAAGAAGAGGAGAGAAAAGAGTAGGTAAAGGATCTTCATGACGGTGAATTTTCTGTGTCTCTGTAGGGAAAAGGACCAAGAAAGTTGTAAGAGAGACAAGCAGCAGCAGCATCTGCAGCCTTCTGAGCTGTACAAACGTTGGGTGAGTGTCACTTTAGCTTCAGACTTCCAGAGGTAGCCAGTAAGACCCACATGAGAGCAGAGCACTTCTGGGAAAAGGGAAATGTGTGGGGGGCAGCAGGATGTGGGATCAGGAAGCTGGTTTAACAAAGCTATTGCTGGGATGTCTTTGAAATTTAAGTTATACTTAGCCAAAACTTTTGGAGTGGTGCAGGAGAAAGGGACATGGGGGTCCTGGTGGAGACCAGGATGACCATGAGCCAGAAATCATAGAATCATTAGGGATTGGAAGGGACCTTGAAAGATCATCTAGTCCAACCCCCCTGCCACAGCAGGATCACCTAGACCAAGTCATAGAATCATTAGGGACTGGAAGGGACCTCGAGAGATCATCCAGTCCAGTCCCCCTGCCACAGCAGGATCACCTAGACCAAGTCACACAGGAACACATCCAGGTGGGTCTTAAACATCTCCAGTGAAGGAGACTCCCCTGGGCAGCCTGTTTCAATGCTCACTTGTGGCCCAGGCCAGTGGCATCCTGTGGTGGATCAGAATGAGGGGTGGTTAGTAGATTGAGAGAGGGTCTCCATCCTTTCTTCGCTGCCCTGCTGAGACCACATCTGGAATGTTGTGTCCAGTTCCAGAAGGACAGGATTGGACTAGATGATCTTTTGAGGTCCCTTCTAATCCCTAATGTTCTGTGATTCCGTGGAACATCTCCCTGATGAGGAAAGGCTGAGGGAGCTGAGTCTCTTGAGCTTGGAGAAGAGGAGACTGAGGGGTGACCTCATTAATGTTGATAAATATGGAAAGGGTGGGTGCCAGGAGGATGGAGCCAGGCTCTGCTCAGTGGCACCCAACGACAAGACAAGGGCCACCAGGTGTGAGCTGGAGCAGTTAAGCAGGCAATGTTAACAACTCTGAACCTCAAATAAAGTTCTTATTATAGAGACATGGATTAAGAAAACACTTGCTGCTTTCCACTGGAAAGACCACCAGTTCCTCTGAACCACAGACTTCTTCACAGAATCATTAGGGACTGGAAGGGACCTTGAAGGGTCATCCAGTCCAACCCCCTGCAAAGCAACCTGACCCAGCCAGCTCTAGTCCCAGGAGTTAGTAAGCAGAGTATTTTTAATTCAAACTATTCTAGGTGTCAGCAAATGTTCCAGCTAATTATTCAAACTATGGAGCCTCTGGAAAACTTTGAGTCAACTTTTGTAGGAACCTGTAAGTTAATAACACAGCAGTTTGGGGGTTTTTTTGAGGAGAAGACAGGAGCAGACATTGAAAGACAGACTGTAAAGAACAGAGACCTTACCAGGCACCAGGTGAGCCCAGAAGCCAAACAAGACCTGCTCTTGATCCCTTCCCTTCAGAAGGCTTTGCCTGTGGGGCTGGGACTGTCTTTTATAACATGTTTCCTGAGGGGTGTGACAACTTCTCTATCTTCTCAGCAGCACACTCTGAGCCAATCAAATAATCACCTTCCCTTCATGACTTCTAATTCCACGTGAATCACAGGCTCACACTCTCTACAACAACCTGAAGGGAGGTTGCAGTGAGGTGCAGGTTGGCCTCGCTCCCCTAGGGACTAGTGATAGGACCAGAGGAAATGGGGGCAGGTTGTGCCTGGGGAGGTTCAGGTTGGATCTTAAGGAAGACTTCTTCCCAGAAAGAGTGGGGAGACCCTGGAAGAGGCTGCCCAGAGAGGGGATGGAGGCATCGTCCCTGGGGGGGGATTCAACAACCGGCCAGACAGGGTATTTCAGGAGACAGGTTAGTGGTTGAGGGGTGTAGGGCAGATGGTTGGGCTTGATGATCTTCAAGGTGTTTTCAAACCTTGATGATTCTATGATGCCATGTTATAGTGTCTGTGATAATCACAGCTGGAAAGGACCTCCTAGATCACTGAGTCCAACCAGACCCACAACAACAAACCTGATTGATCAACAAACATAAACTAATCCCCTCCCTGTCTGCCCCTGTAGCACCATGTCTACATGGTTCTTAAACACCTCCAGGGATGGTGACTCAACCACCTCCCTGGGAAGGCTGTTCCAGTGCCTCACCACTCCACTGGTAAAGAATTTCTTCCCAATATCCAGTCCAAACCTCCCCTGCCTCAACTCCAGACCATGTCCCCTGGTTTTGTCATTAGTTCCTAAGGAGAAGAGGCCAGAACCCACCTCTCTACAACCTCCTTTCAGGTGGTTGTAGAGGGCAATGAGGTCCTTCCTCAGCCTCCTCTTCTCCAAACTAAACCCACCCAGCTCCCTCAGCCTCTCCTCACACAGCTTGTTCTGCAAACCCCTCACGAGGCTGGTAGCAATGCTCTGGGCATCTCAATGTCTTTCCTACAGTGAAGGGCCCAGAACTGAACTCAATGCTCAAGGTAGGGCCTCACAAGAGCACGAAAGCTTCCCTTCTCCTGCTGACCAAGCTATTCCTGATCCAAGCCAGGATCCCTTTGGCCTTCTTGGCCACATTGCTTCTCATTTCCTAGTGGAAGGAAGAGTTGATCTCTGAACTCCCAGAAGGTTTTCCTCTGGAAAACACCGGGTTACTCACGCAAGACCTCTTGTGTCACTCCAGTTGGTGTAATAAACGTTTGGCCACCATGGTGTGTGTCAAACCTCTTGGGACATAGGTTGAACTGCTCCTGCATAGGAGCAACGCAATCCATCATGATATGAAGGGTCTGCGTGCTGCTCTGCACTCCCAGCTTGTTTCTGGTTCCACCAGTACAGAAAATGGGGCCATATGAGACTGAGCCACAGATCCACAGGTTTAGTGTCCAGTTGGCTAAGGCTGAGTAAGATAACATCATAAAATATAAACAAATAGAGTGAGGGGATCATGGTTTGAAGATCGTTTAGATGTGATGCTTAACAATATGCTTCAGTGGTGAACTTGGTAGAGAAGGGTTATTGGTTGGACTCAATGATCTCAAGGGTCTTTTCCATCCTGAATGATTCTACTGAAGTTTGAAGAAGTTGTTAATCAAGATGTCTAATGAGGATGGAGCCAGGCTCTGCTCAGTGTCATCTAGTGATAGGACAAGGGGCAGTGGGTGTCAGCTGGAACAGAGGAGGTTCATATAAATATCAGAAGGAACTTCTTCATGGTGAGGGTAATGGAGCGCTGGAACAGAGGACAATTATGTCCCCATTCCTGCTGGCCAGACTGTTGCTGATCCAAGTCAGGATCCCTCTTGCCTTCCAGGCCACCTGGCCACCCTGCTGGCTCCTGTTCAGCCAGATGTCAACCAACACCGCCAGGTCCTTTTCAGCCAGGCAGCTGCTGGGGGTTGTTGTGACCAAAGTGCACGACCCCGCGTTTGGCTTTGTTCAACCTCATCCCATCAGCCTCAGCCCCATCTCTCCAGCCTGTCCAGGTCCCTCTGCAGCACCTTCAAGCAGATCAACCCTCCCACTTCATTTTGTGTCGTCTGCAAATTGACTGAGGGTGCATTTGATCCCCTCATCCAGGTCATTAGTAAAGACTGGTCCCAAAACTGAGCTGTGAGAACACAATGACTCTCTCTTCACTGAGAGAGTCATTGGCCACTGGAATGGCCTGCCCAGGGAGGTGGTGGAGTCGCCAACTCTGGAGCTGTTCAAGGCAGGATTGGATGTGGCACTTGGTGCCATGGTCTAGCCTTGAGCTCTGTGGTGACAGGTTGGACTTGATGATCTATGAGGTCTCTTCCAACCTTGGTAATACTGTGATGCTGTGATACTGTGATGATGGATGAAAAGATGTCTAGAGGTGATCTCCCTCAAACACACGCCCTGACAACTGATAGAGTTTTTCCTTTCCTGCACATTTTTATAAATGAACTGGTTTTGCAGCAGTTCTTCCGGAACTTCTTCCCAGTGAGGGTGATGGAGCCCTGGAAGGGGCTGCCCAGGGAGGTTGTGGAGTCTCCTTCTCTGGACACATTTAAGACCCACCTGGATGTGTTCCTGTGCGACTGGGTCTAGGTGATCCTGCTGTGTCGGGGGGATTGGACTGGATGATCTTTCGAGGTCCCTTCCCATCCCTGATGATTCTATGATTCTATGATCACACTTGAATTTCTACTCTGCCTGCAAACCTGTGGCCATAAAGCAGGAAAATGAGGGGATTGCAACAGCTATGGTTAGTTCACCAGTTGCCAAGAGTTTGTGGTCAACTTGCCACCAACTGTTATCGTTACTCAACCTGAGTCCTTAAGGAAACACTGTTGGGTTTTACTGTGCCCGAGGTCCTGTGCAAGTAAGGTCAAGGGCTTGGCTTTGACGCTGAGCACTCTTGATGTTAATCATTGGCCATGGGTTAGGCACCAGCCAGCACATTGCTCTAAATTCTATCTGGTGGTCACTCCCATAACCACCAAAACAGCTCTGCCTGGACATGGGGAAGGCAGAAGCAGAGGAGGAATGGAGCAACAGTGGTGAGGCAGGGCTTACCAGGATGTTCGTTGGTGGTTTCATGGTGGATGACCTTTCTATCCCCACTTGCAGCTCCTGTTTCTATGACAGTCAGAACTGGAACAGAAGAGGTTCCACATCAGTATGAGAAGGAATTTCTTCATGGTGAGGGTGACAGAGCACTGGAAGGTGCTGCCCAGGGGGTTGTGGAGTCTCCTTCTCTGGAGATGTTTAAAACCCACCTGAACATGTTCCTGTGTGACTGTATCTAGGGGATCCTGCTGTGGCAGGGGGATTGAACTAGATGATCTTCCAGCTTTCCTTGCAACCCCTAATGTTGGGGACTCACCAGTGTAGGAGAAAGGGATCAGGTGGTCCTGGTGGACAGCAGGATGGCCATGAGCCAGCAATGGGCCTTTGTGGCCAAGAGGGCCAACAGCATCCTGGGGTGGATCAGAATGGAGGTGGTTAGCAGATCAAGNCTTGGTCTAGGTGATGCTGCTGTGTCGGGGGATTGGACTGGACGATCTTCCAGTGTCCCTTCCAACCTCTGATGTTCTGTGATTCTGTGAACATTCAAGCAGAACTGCCATGGTTTAACCCCAGCTGGCACAAAGATCCAAGCTATAAGGAACATACTTGAAATGTTCTTTCATAACTCTGTGGACATATTTTGTTGGTTAGTTCAGTGACAAGTTTTCTTTTAGGGTTTTCTCTGTCTGTGCATCATCTGTCCAAGTGAAGACCTTCAATGGTTGACTTTGAGACCCTCCCTTGCAGTGCTGGGTCCAGCTCTGGGCTCCTCAACACAGCAGAGACAGGGACCTGCTAGACCAGGGCCAGAGAGGAGGCCACAGAAATGCTGGGAGGGCTGGAACTCCTCTGCTGTGAGACCAGGCTGGGGGAGTTGGGAATGTTCATCTTGGAGAAGGCTCCAAGGAGACCTTCCTGTGGTCTTTCAGTGCTTAAAGTGGTTGATAAAAAGATTTGGTCTCACAAAAGTGTCTGCAGGGGCTGTTGTGACTGCACAAGTCTCTCTTCCCTTCTTTGTTTCCCTTTGTGTCACCATCAATGGTCTGAAGTTACCCAAATTATTTTTGCATGAGGTCCTGTCAGAACTGAAACTGCCCAGAAGCCTCCAGACTGTCTGAAGGAAGCATCTGGAGATATCTTGGAATTCTTTCCTGGTAGACCAGGATGACAAGGAAAAAGAGCAGAAAGCATGGATTCTGTCTGTGGCATCTCAGTTAAAGATACCCTAGTACCTTCAAAAGTCATTCTGGAAGCTACTGGAAGGTCATCTTCCAATCCCCACCGTTCTGTGATTCTGTGATCTCCTGGACCCAAGGATCCATGAGAAGATACAATCATCCCTGACAAAGACACCAGGGTCCCTGCAGGAGTGTTCCAGCAACATGGCTATTGAGAGATGGGATGACACGACCTCCTTTTCTCCTGGGGATGCAGTGGGGAGCAAGTGGAGAGCTGCCTATCTGCAAAGAGCCCTCCTGGGGCTCCTGGTGTGACCAGTTCTACAAAACATCCCCACCCTCCCTACAAAAACACCCGAGGTCTGACCACGCGAATGCTCTCATAACAGGTTTTATTAGAAGTAGGAGAAAGAGATTGTTTTCATGGTGCTGCCTGGTCTGTACTTAAGCTTTTGCAGATGCTGATGTTGGCTTCACTGCAAGGACAGTTTGGAGAGCTCTTCGTTGCAGCAGGAACTGGTGCCACCACGAGAGACAGGACTGGGGTGATTCAGAAGCTGAGTGCAAAGGACTTCCAATCCGAATCCAGAGAGGCTTTGGCTTTACCACCCCCTGCATGGTGAAGAAAAGAGAGTCTCAGACTACCCACAGGTAGAGTTTCTTTGAGGACATTCTCAAAGCATTAGAGCAGAGGCTGCTGTGTGATGCAAAAGCCCTTGAGGACCCTCTGTGCCAGCAGGTTTGGCATTTGAGAAGTGAGGCAGGATGGTGTCAGGAGCCTCTGAGAGAGAAAATACAGGTCACTCATTGCCCCAGTGATCCCAGTGCTTCCACACACCTTTTGCAGCAGGAGAATCCATTAGGACACGTTCCAGCCCAGTAATATGGACGACGACATATCCCCGGGACGCAGCGTCCGTTTTGGGCTAGACATGGGTTGAATGGCCTGGGCTGACCTGCACAGTGGGAGGAGAACAGTCAGTCACCATGGATGGGAGAAAAGAGAGCCCTTTCTGCCTCCTCAGCTTCATCCCTCTGCCCCTCACACCTTACCTGCAGCCCCTTGGAGCACTATGAGAAGAACAGCCAGGAGCAAGTAAAGGATCCTCATGGCCACAGCCGGGATGTGAATCCTCACCTGTGATGAGCAGAGACCACAAGACAAAAGGCACTGAATAGCCCATCCTGACCAGGAGCTGAGGAGCTGCTGAAAACATGTCCTCAGCCATCAAAGCCCAAACCTTGTAAAATATAATGGACTTGAACAAAGAACAAGGTGAGAATGGCATCCTGGAGACACTCCTGAGTACAGCCTTGCTTTGAGCTTGGGTTCAGACTAGGAGCTCCTGGAGTGCCCTGAGCCAGGAGGCAGTTCCTCAGAGAGCAGGATGGGCTGGCTGCCCAGAGAGGTGGTGGAGTCCCCATCCCTGGAGGTATTGAAGGAGAGACTAGACATGCACCCTGGTCTAGCTGATGTGGTGCTGTTAGGTCGTGGGCTGGATGATCTTAGAGGTCTTTTCTAGCCTCAATAGTCCTGCAAGTTAGTCTGGGTTTTCATCTTGTTCCTTTGGGGTATTTTTGGGGTCTTATTGTGGTGAGAAATGATCTTGTCTGTCTGTTCAACACAGGCAGGTTGCTCTGGAGCCACGTGGACTCACAAATCACTTGCCTTCATCACAAAGGTAGTTCAGAGACTGAGCCAACCACTTCCAATCCCTAATGATTCCATGATCACCCTTGAGAGCATTTAAAAAAGACCTCTTGTGTCTCTTGAGCAGCAGTTTAAGGTGACAACTCCCCTCAAAATACTGCTGAAAGGCTCCAAAAGCCACCCTGACTGCTGTGCCTGCTAGATCCCTGCTGCCATGGGAAGCAAGACTTCTCTTAACCAACAAACCCTCCACCTCTGTTGCTTCATGAGCTGCTTTCTGGGTCTCTGTTCACTCCTCTTGGAGGTCAACCAACACGACTCCCCCCTGCAAGGAAGCCCCTGGGTCTGCAGGGTGGTGGACACACTGGAGTGATGAGAAGGAAGGGGTTAAAGGCAGCAGAAAGCTTGTTAGGCTCTAGATTGATGAGAGGAGAAGAGGTGCATAAAGGCAGAGAGGGTGCCTGGGCAGAACCAGGCAGAGGGTTACCAGTGGAGGAGATGGAGGGTCACTGCTGCTGTCCGTCTGTCTTCCCTCGTGGGTGCCCCACACCCCAAGACACCTCTTTATATAAGGTTTGAGGATGCTGGCTGTGCAGGCACAGGCCCAATGAAAAAAGCCCTTCCAGCTGAGCTTATCCTCTGCTTCACTTCTTCCAATGAGAAGGAGGGTCCTCTTCGAGACTGCAAAGCCCCTGAGCCTTGTGCAATCCATCTTGGACCAGCCAAGCTTGTGCAAGACACGTTAAGCCACAGGGTTGCATGAAGCACCTGTGAAGATGCAATGGCTGCTGCTGCTTTTGGTGCAGAGAAGGAGACTCCACAACCCCCCTGGGCAGCCCCTTCCAGGGTTCTGTCACTGGGAAGAAGGTCCTTCTCAGGTTGATGTGGAACCTCCTATGTTCCAGCTGACACCCATTGCCCCTTGTCCTATCACTAGATGCCCCTGAGCAGAGCCTGGCTCCATCCTCCTGACACCCACCCCTCACATATTTATAGACATTAATGGGGTCATCCCTCAGTCTCCTCTTCTCCAAGTTAAAGAAACCCAGCTCCCTCAGCCTCTCCTCATCAGGGAGGTGCTCCACTTCCTTCATCTTCTTCGTAGCTCTGTGCTGGACTCTCTCCAGCAGCTCTGCTTGAACTGAGGGGCCCAGAACTGGACACAACACTCCAGATGTGTCTCACCAGGGCAGAGTAGAGGGGGAGAAGAACCTCTCTCCATCTGCTAACCACCCCCCTTCTGATCCACCCCAGGATGCTGTTGGCCCTCTTGGCCACAAGAACACATTGCTGGCTCCTGGTCATCCTGCTGGCCACCAGGACCCCCAAGTCCCTTTCCTCTCCACTGCTCTCCAACAGCTCAGTCCTCAACCTACACTGGTCCCTGGGGTTGTTCTTGCCCAGATGCCAGACTCTACACTTGCCCTTGTTATAGCTCATTACATTTCTCTCAGCCCAGCTCTCCAGCCTGTCCAGGTCTCACTGAATGACAGCAGAGTCTGCTGAGGTGTTGGTGACACCACCCAGCTTTGTGTCATCAGCAAACTTGCTGACAGTGCCCCCTGATCCCTCATCCAAGTCATCAGTGAATAGATTGAACAGGACTGGTCCCAGCACTGACCCCTGGGGCTCCCCACTAGATCCAGGCCCCCAACCAGACTCTGTCCCACTGTCCACCACTCTCTGGCTTCTACCCTGCAGCCAGGTCACCACCCACCTCACGACCCAATTGTCCAGACCACACTGCCTCAGCACACTTGCCCTCGTTTCAAGAGCAGCTGGCAAGCTCTCTGTTTGCTCGTGTCTTCTCTGAGCTGGGGCAGGGGGCATCTCTGTGAGCGGGAGAGGTGCAGCCCAGCCCCAGTGCCTGGAGGGGCCAGCAGCTCTCTCTGCACCCCCTCACAGAACAGCAGGTCACAGCAGGGCCAAGGCCACAGAAGAGACAGCAGGTCTGTTCCATGACTGGACTTTATGTTTGTTTTTGCAAACTGTGGACAAGCTCCGCAGACGAGCGTTGGGCAACTGTACCAAAGGTCTGCCAGCCCTTCCTGTCATTTGCACAGAGGACACCAGAAGGAGAGGATGAAGGAGACAAGGTGAAGAGTGGTCACGGCTTGAGGCTGGCTGAGGGTATCTGATCATCAGAGGTAAGATGTGGCATGATGGGGTCAACGCATAGGGTTCAAACCAGCTGCCTTCACACCAGCATCTAGAGCAGCTTGTGCTGCCCTGGACTGTCTGGTGGACAGGGAGGAGACCCTCAAGAGAGAGGAGACCAAGCCTAAAGACAACATCTGGAGTGTTGTGTCCAGTTCTGGGCCCCTCAGTTCAAGAGGGATGTGGAGCTGCTGGAGGGTGTCCAAGGTAGAGCAACAAGGATGATGAAGGGAGTGGAGCACATCCCTTATGAGGAAAGGCTGAGGGAGCTGGGTCTCTTTAGCTTGGAGGAGTCTGAGGGTGACCTCATTAATGTCTACAAATATGTGAAGGGTGGGTGTCAGGAGGATGGAGCCAGGCTCTGCTCAGGGGCATCTAGTGATAGGACGAGGGGCAGTGGGTGTGAGCTGGAACAGAGGAGGTTCCACATCAATATGAAAAGGAACTTCTTCATGGTGAGGGTGACAGAGCCCTGGAAGGGGCTGCCCAGAGGAGTTAGGGAGTATCCTCCTCTGGAGACGTTTAAGATCTGCCTGGATGTGTCCCTGTGTGACTTGGTCTGGGTGATCCTGCTGTGGCAGGGGGATTGGACTGGACGGTCTTCCAAGAAATCATGGAATAGCTTAGGTCGGAAAAGACCTTCAAGACCATCAGATACAACTCTTAACCCAGCACTGCCAGGTCATCACGTCCCTTGGCACCACATCTCCACAGCTTTTCAATCTCTCCAGGGATGAGGGTTCCACCACTGCCCTGGGCAGTCCAGTCCAGACTCTGCCCACCATTTCTGTGAGGAAGGGCTTCCAGACATCCAACCTAACGCTCCCCTGGCAGCTTCAGGCTCTGCCCTCTCATCCTGGTGCTGGTGGCCTGGGAGAAGAACCTGAACCCCACCTGACTACAACCTCCCTTCAGGAAGTTGGAGAGAGGGAAAAGGTCCCCCCTGAATCTCCTCTTCTCGAGGCTAAACACCACCAGCTCCCTGAGCCTCTCCCCATCAGCCTTTCCCTCCAGTCCCTTCCCCAGTCTTGTTGCTCCTCTGGACCTGCTCCAGCCCCTCCATCTCTTCCTTTGATGTAGTAAGATGCATTTTCAGATATATCTTTCCTTTGAAGGTGGCACTTCAGTCTATTCACCCTGTCGAACAAATGACAACGGGGCAATGATCAATACAGGACAAGTGAAGGACCACTCTCTCCTTTCTCCTTAGTAGCTGTTGTGTCTGGTGGTGCAGAATTTGGACTTGAAGATGAAGATCATCTCCTTTGTCTTCGCTGTTCTTCTCTTAGTGCTCCAAGGCACTTTAGGTAGGAGCTACATAAAACCTAAGGGTGGAGGGGAGAGGTTGTAGGAAGAAATTTGAAGAGTGAAGGAAATAAAATGAGACAGGACTGGATGATCTTTTGAGGTCCCTTCCAATCCCTAATGTTGTGTGTAACTGCTGGTGTACCTGTGAATCAGGCACAACCCAACAGTCACCAGGTGTTGGCTGGATCCACCGGGTGCACTGAGCCCTCTGGAGTTTGATGTCTGAGATTGGGGCAGCCAGCAGGCAGACTGCACTATTGCTATCACCTTATAGAGTCCAAGAATGGGTTGGGTGAGAAGAGACCTTCAAAGTTCATCCAGTCCAACCCCTCTGCAATGAGCAGGGACATCTTCAGCTAGAGCCGGTTGCTCAGAGCTCTAAGGTCCAACCAGATTTGGGACGAATCCAGAGGTGAATGGGGCTTCTACCAGCTCTCTGGGCAACCTGGGCCAAGGTCTCACCACCTTCATAGCAAAAAATGGATAAACTATTATAGGGTGATAAAACCCCGTAGCCCTAACTTGTACCTGATCTTTGGAGAGGAGAGTCAAGACTCTCTTTCTTGGGTGTTTCTCGTGCAGGTTTCATGCGTGCACCCAGCAACGATGTGCAATGCAAACAGGCTGGGGGTACCTGTTCCACTGGCCACTGTCCTCTACCCAACACAAGGTCCTTTGGAAGCTGCCAGCAAGGGGTCCGCTGCTGTCGGACTGTGGTGAGTCATGGATTCGAAGAAGGTCGGGTGTTGCTTGGGGCAATGGGTTTATTCTTGGACTAGATGATCTTTCAGGGTCCCTTCCAATCCCTAATGTTCTCAAAGAATCACAGAGCATTGGGGATGGGAAGGGACCTCCAAAGATCACCCAGTCCAGTCCCCCTGACACAGCAGGTTCACCAAGACCAAGTCACACAGGAACACATCCAGGTGGGTTTTAAACATCTCCAGAGAAGGAGACAGCCCCTTCCCTGGACAGCCCCTTCCAGGGCTCTGTCACCCTCACTGGGAAGAAGGTCCTTCTCATAAACGCTTTTTTCCTGCTGTCCCCATCAGTTGGTTCAAACTGCTCATGATGAGGAGTTTTACTGACTTCAAAACACCTCTCAGTGGGCACTGTCTGCAGATGTGGAACGTTTGGGCTGGGTTTACAGGAGACCTGCATGTTCCACACTGCAGTTGGCAAGGTCTTGCCTGGACATGCTCCGTGTGACTGGCTCTGGGGGATCCTGCTGTGGGAGGGGAATTGGGCTGGATGATCTTTCGAGGTCCCTTCCAATCCCTAATGTTCTGTGGTTCTGTGATTCACATTCCATCTCCACTGATTCTAATAATCAACTTTCTGACTCTTTTTGCTCTAAGATGCTGCATCTAGCCCTAGTTTTGGAGGCTCTCCTGTAACATTTGTTCTCAAGATGTTACTCACAGAATCAAACAACATTAAGGACTGGAAGGGACCTCGAAAGATCATCCATTCCAATCCCCCCAACACAGCAGGATCCCCTAGATCCAGTTGCACAGAAACATATCCAAGTGGGTTTTAAACATCTCCAGAGAAGGAGACTCCACAACCCCCCTGGGTAGCCCCTTCCAGGGCTCTGTCACTCTCACTGGGAAGAAGGTCCTTCTCATATTGATGTGGAACCTCCTATGCACATAGGAGTCTGTATGTATGTTACTTATATATCAGTACAATCACAGAACCACTAGGGATTGGAATGGACCTTGAAAGATGATCCAGTCCAACCCCCTGACACAGCAGGATCAAAGCTCTGTCTTTCTGTTTTTTGCAGTATGATTAGTGGCCACTGGCACCTCAGAGAAGCTAAGCAGACCTTCTGGCACTTAGAAAGGCATCACCCCATGGAGAAATCTGGATTTTTGAGCTGAAAACGTGCGTTTAACACAGACACACACGTGCACTCTCACAGAAAGAAGCTGCTGCACCAGCTCCTCCGTGAACATGATGCCCTGAGGAAACCACAAAGTGATTCTTGAACCCCCAGACAAGACCAATGTTTCTCGTTTCTTTTCTGTTGAAACTACATTGCAGCCACCAACATCTATCCCAGAGAGACATCGCCGGCATGCAGATGTGTGTCCCCATGAAAAGGTGGAGAGGAGGTTCTTCTTCTGGCCCTCTGAATGGATGCTGATGATTTTCTTTGGCTTGTAGAGTTAACAATGACGTGATGAACAATGTTAGAAGACAAAGTTTCCAGGAGACACTGGTTCCTTAGCCAGGATGTTTGTGTTTCACAGTCNTCTTCTTCCTCTTCCAGGCTGCTCCAGGTAAGACTGCAAAGAGATGAGACAGAGACTAAAATCAGGGGACTGGACTGGATGGTCTTTCAAGGTCCCTTCCAGTCCCTAATGATTCTCTGATTCAATCCAAGGATGTGTGAGCAGACAGTCCACCTAGTGCTGCTAAGTGCTGATGCTCTGTTGACCTCTGCCCTCTTGGACTTCATCCCTTTCGTATTAAAAGTCCTGTTCCTCATATTTGGAGTCCCCCTGCCTAGTCACAGTCCTAATCGTGAAGCTCTTGTGTTGATGCTCTTGCTGGTCCTCCTGATGGTCTCTTTCCAGCATCTTGACCTCATTCATGTCTGTAAATATGTGAGGGGTGGGTGTCAGAAGGATGGAGCCAGGCTCTTCTCGATGTCATCTAGTGATAGGACAAGGGGCAGTGGGTGTGAGCTGGAACAGAGGAGGTTCCATGTGAATCTGAGAAGGAACTTCTTCCCAGTGAGGATGACAGAGCCCTGGAATGGGCTGCCCAGGAGGTTGCAGAGTCTCCTTCTCTGGAGACATTTAAAACCCACCTGGACTGTTCCTGTGTGACTTGGTCTCCGTGATCTTGCTGTGTCAGGGGGATTGGACTGGATGATCTTTGAGGTCCCTTCCAATCCCTAATGATTCTATGAACTCTTGGAACAGGATGCCCAGGGCAGTGGTGGAGTCCCCATCTCTGGAGGGACTGAAAAGCCATGGAGATGTGGTGCTGAGGAACATGGGCTAGTGGTGACCCAGCAGTGCTGGGTTAGTGGTTGGACTTGGATTATCCTAAAGGTCTTTCTGAACCTAAATGATCCCACGAGTCCACAAACTGGATAACAGGACGCAACGACACGTGCACTTAGATTAACTTAATTTAGTTAAATAAAGTTCATTTACAGGTAATTTTTACAGACAATAAAAGCAGCAGCAGCCATCCTGACACACATGAGCAAATATCAGCAGTGTGGTTTCACAGTGACTTGCTTTTATTAGAATTGAAGCTGCAAATCTCTTTATTGGGATACAAGGACTTCTCCAAAGGTCTTCTTGCGCTCCTAAGGGTCCTCACTCCCTGAGGGGGAGCGCCCCAGGTTGGGATCCGTCGATGTCAAAACCAGAAGATGTCTTGGACGCCTGGAGCTCTTGTCTGTGCAGTCAGTGAGGTGTCAGTTTAGGAACTAGGTGTCCTGCAAAGAGAAATCAGGTGCTTGGCTGAAACTGAGTGGGCACCTCTCTCCATCCAGTTGTGGGCTCCTCAGCTCCAGAAGGATGCAGAGCTGCTGGAGAGAGTCCAGCACAGAGCCACGAAGGTGATGAAGGGAGCAGGACATCTCCCTAATGAGGAAAGGCTGAGGGAGCTGGGTCTCTTGAGCTGATGAAAACATGTTTTATTCCTCAAGGGTGGAGAAACACCCTGTGGCACTTTGGTGTATTATCTGGCACCAGATCAAGTAACTCGGAACTGCATCCCTGGTGTGAGCTCAGTGTCATCTAATGATAGGACAAGGGGCAGTGAGTGTGAGCTAGAACAGAGGAGGTTCCATATAAATATCAGAAGGAACTTCAACCCAGTGAGTGTGACAGAGCCTTGGAAGGGGCTGCCCAGGGTTGTTGTGGAGTCTTCTTCACTGGAGATGTTTAAAACCCACCAGGAGATGTTCCTATGTGACTTGGTCTAGGTGACCCTGCTGTGTCAGATGGATTGGACTGGATGGTCTTTTGATGTCCCTTCCAATCCCTCTATGATTCTATGAGTTATATATATATAATGTCTAAGTGTCTACATAATATATATTATATATTTTTAGTGATAAAGGATGTGCAAACCCCAGGTTCCTTCTTGCTCAACATCAACTGTAGGTGACCCTGCTCTGGCTGGAGGGGTTGGACTAGATGATCTTTCGAGGTCCTTTCCAACCCCTAACATCCAGTGAACTTGTCCCTCTGTTTTTTTCCAAGAAAGCAGCCTGGAATTTTCATGGAATCACAGAATCACTCTGGTTGGAGAAGACCCTTGGATTCATTGAGTCCAACCTTCTATCCCACATTAGGAGTGTCCCCCTTCTTATTACCAGATGCAAACACAGCAATTAAAGGTGAATCTTTTGGAGGTGTGGAAGGCTGGAGGATCACAGACTCATAGAATCATAGATTCATGGAATCATGGAATCATTAGGGATTGGAAGGGACCTTGAAAGATCATCCAGTCCCATCCCTCTGACACAGCAGGATCACCCAGACCAAGTCATAGAATCATTAGGGATTGGAAGGGACCTCGAAAGCTCATCCAGTCCCATCCCCCTGCCACAGCAGGAAAGGCAGCCTCCTTCACGACCAAAGGAGCAAGAGCACAGTGGGTCTCTTTGCTCTTGGTGCAGCAGCAGTTCTCTGAAGGAACCAAACTTACCACTTGCAGCATTTCAGCTTCCCACCACGGCAGGTCCCAATTTCAACCACATGAGTAGAGCATGAGGCGAAAGAGCAGAAGCCCTGGTTTTGCCGGCAAGCCAGGGTGTCAGCATCTTCTTGGCTGTAAGCTTTAAAGAAATACATATGGAAAATGAATTAATTTTCATTTCTCAGGCACTGGAGAGCCAAGCTGTTGGGTTTCCCTGGTGTCACACACAGTTGCCATCCACAGAGGCTAGTTGGTGATTGGGGTGACCTGATCACACCTTCTGAAGAAGGTCTTTACATCCCTATGAAACACAAACTGACTGGAAGAGGAGGCTGTGATGGTAGCACCTGTCCATTACAGCCAGGAGAAACAGTCTGCCTGACTAGCAGTGACCTGAAGATAACTTGTCTGCTTCCCCAGCATCTCTCCTGGGGACGTGTCATTCCAGCTACACAGGGCAATATCTTGTGATATGAAAAAGCCACAGGAAACACAGAAATCAGTGTTTTTAACATGAATCTCACACTCTTCTCAGAAACAAGAGTGATGACATTGAAAGAGAAATATCCTCACCAAGTGTATCACAGAATCATAGAAACATTAGGGATTGGAAGGGACCTCCAAAGATCATCCAGTCCAATCCCCCTGCCACAGCAGAATGACCTAGAGCAAGTGATGTAGGAACATGACCAGGTGGGTTTTAAACATCTCCAGAGAAGGAGACTCAACAACCCCCTGGGCAGCCCCTTCCACTGTTCTGTGGTTCATCCTCTCAGCCAGTACTGTCTGCATCTAGCTCATTCCACACCACTGGGCTCCATCCTTAGTTTGGAAGGCACGTCAGCTCTGCTCCGAGCAGACCACCCACACTTCCTGGTGGTTCTCCAGCATCTCCTCTTGATTTTTTCAAGGATTGCCATGATAGGTATCACTCAGCTGATTCTAAAGACAACACCAGTTGTCTTTACTGGAGGAGTGACTGGAATTGCACCAGCTCTGCAGTCATCTCAAGGGTCAGTTTTGAAACACAGAATAATTTGTTATGATTAATAGAATCGGAAGAGGCCAAGGAAGCAATCCAGACTCATGCACTACATGCTTTGTCTAAAGCTACAGGTGCCTGCTCTTGGCCTCAACTACGCTGCTTCTTTGAGCAGACAGACACCTGCTGGTCTAGGAAAGCTGGTACAGCTCCAGAAACCAAAGCAAGGACAGATGGAGATAGCTTGAACCTCTCTGAAGTAAAAGAATCATTAGGGATTGGAAGGGACCTCAAAGGGTCATCTAGTCTGATCCCCACTGCCACAGCAGGATCACCTAGACCAAGTCGCACAGGAACACATCCAGGCAGGTTTTAAACATCTCCAGAGAAGGAGACTCCACAACCCCCTGGGCAGCTCCTTCCAGGGCTCTGTCATCCTCACTGGGAAGAAGGTCCTTCTCAGATTCACATGGAACCTCCTCTGCTCCAGCTCACACCCACTGCCCTTTGTCCTATCACTAGATGACATCGAGAAGAGCCTGGCTCCATCCTCCTGACACCCACCCTTCATATATTTACAGACATGAATGAGGTCAAGATGCTGGAAAGAGACCATCAGGAGGACCAGCAAGAGCATCAACACAAGAGCTTCACGATTAGGACTGTGACTAGGCAGGGGGACTCCAAATATGAGGAACAGGACTTTTAATACGAAAGGGATGAAGTCCAAGAGGGCAGAGGTCAACAGAGCATCAGCACTTAGCAGCACTAGGTGGACTGTCTGCTCACACATCCTTGGATTGAATCAGAGAATCATTAGGGACTGGAAGGGACCTTGAAAGACCATCCAGTCCAGTCCCCTGATTTTAGTCTCTGTCTCATCTCTTTGCAGTCTTACCTGGAGCAGCCTGGAAGAGGAAGAAGAGAAGAGCAACGAGGAAGAAAAGGATTCTCATGACTGCCAGCTGGTAGCAGGATAGTCTTGGTAGGTATGAGGACGCTCCAAGATGGACAGAAGCTGTGTCTGAGACAGAACACAGGCAGCCCCGTCACTTATAAAGGCACTGGGATGGATCAGTGAGGAGACCTGTGAGGGTGGAGGAGAACACCGGGTTCATCGCCCTATTACTGTAGAGATCGGTGATGTATTAAGATGTCGCAACCCAACACATTGAGAGACACCTGAGCTGACCTCGGCCACTGGATCACCCTGCTTCCAAGCCTTGTGCCAGCTGGTGGGCTGCGCCCAGTGGGGACAGAGGATTGGAGGAGGAGAGAGGTGGGTCCTGGTGATGCGTGGTGCTGTCACCACACACCTCGTGGCTCTGGGCCACGGGCTTACGACAGCCACCAGGCACAGGAACCACAGCCAAGGCTGCGTGAAGCAAGGGTGCAGTAGGTCCTCCTGCTTGACCGCAGGGCAGTCGCGGAAGGTTTGTGGCTATTCTCCCTCCTGGCTATCAACATGAGCAGATGTGGTGGTAGCTCCAGGTTGCCAGATGTTCTAGCGTGGTTCACAGCTCACTTGCTCTCTGCAGCTTATATTTGTGACTTTAGCCATGGATGTGGACCAAACCTTGAAGTTTGGTTCCTGGGGTCCAAGGGAAGGAGGAGAAGCCTCACATCTCTCTGTCTCATGTGTCCACAACACATGGAAGATGACTGGAGGTATCAAGCCTACATCTCCCTCTCTTTGCGCCCCGCAGACTGCCAGTGGTGGATCGCTGCGATGAAGTTCTTGGGGAAAGTGGTGACAAGACCACACTTCAGACCTCTGCTAGAGAGCTGTGAGAACTGGGGTGGGCAATGATGGTCAAGGAGTGGTCATGGATTTTGACACATATTGTTGAGGCAGAGGAACAGGTTCTAAATGTGCTGCTGCCTTCACAGTCGGTGTCTCCACCAACCCCATCTGTGAAGATGAATGGTAGAGGAGGAGAAACCATCCTCACCTCCCTGTGTTCTGTACTTTGTGCCCTGCGTTCTTCTCCTTCAGGCAGGAGGAGATGAAGAAGGAACGTGCTGTCATCTCCCCTCTGCTGTCCTCCTGAATGTGAGGAGAAGTTCTGAGGATTCAGGCTTTTATCCTAAAACACTCTGTGTCTCTGTGTGTGAGTGCTGGAGGGGGTCCAGAGAAGGGCAACGGGGCTGCTGACTGGTCTGGAAAACAGACCCTGTGAAGAACAGCTGAGGAACTGGGGTTGTTTAGTCTAGAGAAGAGGAGGTGGAGAGGAGACCTCATTACTCTCTACAGCTGCCTACAAGGAGGTTGTAGAGAGGCTGGTGCTGGTCAGGGCAGGGTTAGACTGGATCTTAGGAAGAAGCTCTTTGCTGAGGAGTGGTTGGGCACTGGAACAGGCTGCCCAGGATGGTGGTGGGGTCCCCATCCCTGGAGATGTTTAAAAGCTGAGTAGCTAGAACACTTGAGGCCATGGTCTCTATGAGTTAGGGAGCTGTTGGGATGATGCTTGATGATCCTGGAGGTCTTTTCTAGCCATGATGATTCTATGTTTCTCTGCTGGGGACTGATTTGAAGGAAGCCATGGGGAATACTGACCAGTTGTCTGGCTTCTGATCTGTGAGCTAGGACATAGACACAACCCTTCAACCCAAAGCACCTGCTCAAGGTTTCCCACAGACACCGTCACACACCCTCAGCTGAAGCTGGGGCTGGAAAGAGGGGAAGAAAGGGGCAGTCTGTGGCCACAACACGTGGCTGACCATAAGGAAACATCCCAGGGGGACTTCTGCTTGGAAAAGCTACAGGATTAAATGCAGAAGGGAAATGTGCTTGTCGACCCCTTGCACAAGTCCACTCCTGCCTGAGCCAGGTAGCACAGGGGACAAGGGCGTTTGTTGTGGGGAGTGAGTTGTTGAGCAAACCCCATCGGGGTCGGCCCACACCAGTGCACGTTGTTCGATGCTCTTTGGAACCAAACAACATCAGGGAGAGGGAAGGAAGGAGGACACTGCTCCGTGCTCCTCACCACCCTCTCCCAGATGCAGATGGGCAGTGGTAGCAATGCTTGTCCCGCGTCCAGGTTCACTCTATGAATGACAGCCCTCTTGGAGATGACTTGGCACTGAGCAAAGGGATCCTGGGCAAGCTGCCCTGCTTGCTCCTTCCCTTTGAGCACTGGAGAAGAGGCTGGCTAGCAACCACCAACCTGGAGAGAAACGAGTAAGACTCCATCTGATGGCAAGCTGCTGATCTTGAGGTGTCTGTTGGAGTTAATGTTTGACCGGGTCGCAAAGGAGAGGGTGGGGGGATTTTCTGTGGGACCTGTCCTTGTGGGGAAACAGCACTTCACCACCCAGAAAGAGTAAATTAACCTCTGTGGCTGACTGTTCTTCCAGGGGGCTTGTTGGTTTGCTGTTTGCCTCTTCAGCCTGGGAAATTGCCACTTGTGGTCTTCTCCCTGGGCTGCAGGGCAAGGAGGGCAGGAGCCTTTGGACCTAAAGGAGGACCTCTGCTTTCAGTTGCAGCTGCTGGGCAGCTAATGTGATGAAACAGAAGGGGAGAATGAATTCAAGTAAGATCTCCCACAGTGCAAATGCGTAGGTGGCAACGGGCGGTGATGTTGAGCTCCCCTACCCCAAAGTTGAGTGCAAGGTAGAAATGATGGTGAGAGGCACCCACGCGTCCAGACAGTGGGTGGAAGGTACACGGTGTTCATCCCTCCTGGTGGAAAACAGAGAGAGGCTGCTCATGCATACAGCTAGGCTCTGGAGGGGGATCTGCAGTGCTGGTGGCTGTCCTAGGTCAACCACAGGAACAGCTGTGGTCTGGCTTGCTGTCACAAGAGAGAGCTGTGAGGGGAGGAAGGCACTGATCAGCAAGTGCTTGGGAAACCCCCACCCCGATCACCAGTTTGAGAACAGCTCCACTCTTCATGGAGTCAAGGAGAAGGTTTCCCAAGGTCCTGCATTAGCTGTGGAAGTTGTCCGTCAATGAAGAGCTCTGTGCTCCCCTAGTTGGATCTGCACTATCACTCCAGCCACCCTCCTGTCAGTTCTCCAGAGTCAAAAAGCAATGGAGGGAAGTTCTCAATCAATGTGGAATGAGGAATAATTTCAGAAGAGATCTCAGAAGTCAGTGGAGGTCATCCACAATCCTCCTGGGCAAACCTGTTCCAGTGCCTCATCACTCTCATACTGAGAAATTTCTTCCTAAAATCTAATCCCACCACTGTGTGGTGAAGTCAACACCCTGGAGGGAAGGGAGGTCATCCAGAGGGACCTTGCCAGGATGGAGAAGTGGGGCTGGTGCATACTGCATGGAGTCCAACAAGGACAAGGATTTGATTGTCCCTCAACCCCTGGGTTGAGGCAATTCCATGCACCAATACAGATTGGGATGGGAAAGGGTTGAGGACAGCCCTGAGGAGAAGGTCTTGGGGTGCTGGTGGAGCAGAAGTTGAACAGGAGCTGGCAGCGTGAGCTGGCAGCCCAGAGAGCCAACCGTGTCCTGGGCTGCAGCAAAAGAAGCAGGGACAGTCTGTTGAGGGAGGGGATTTTCTCTTTCTGCTCTGCACTGGTGAGACCTCACTCAGAGTGTTGGGTCCAGTTCTGGAGTCCATAATTGTGACCATCAGAAGGACACAGAGCTCCTGGAAGGTGTCCAGAGGAGAGCAACTCAAATGATCAGAGGGCTGGAGCAGCTCCCCTATGAGGACAGGCTGAGCAAGGTGGGGTTGTTCAGCCTGGAGAAGAGGAGGCTCCCAGGTGACCTTCAAGCAGCTTTCCAGTCTCTGTAGGGGGCTACAAGAAAGCTGAGGGAGGACTTTTGACGTGGGTGGTAGTGAGAGGACAAGGGGAAGGGATACAGACTTGAAGACTGGAGATTGAGGTTGGCCATGAGGAACAAATTCTTTCCTCTGAGGGTGTTGAGATGCTGGAGCAGGTTGCCCAAGGCAGTTGTGGCTGCCCCATCCCTGGCAGTGTTGAAGGGCAGGTTGGCTGGGGCCCTGAGGAACCTGCTCTAGCAAAGATGTCCCTGCCTGTGCAGGGGGGTTGGAACTAGATGATCTTTAAGGTCCCTGCCAACCCCACCACTCCATGATTCTATGATTCCCTTGGGAATACATGCAGCTGCACACACGGCTTTGAAAGGGCTGCAGGGCTCCGTGAGCCTTGAGCCAAAACCCAAGAGTTAAAATCACGGCAAGGAAGAAGAGACAATCACAGTCACTGTTTGGGAAGACATTTATTTTTGAGTGTGAATAAAACAATAACACATGTATGGCTTCACATCCTCCGAGAGCCTCAGGAGCCTCAGCTGATGGAGCATCCAAACATCCCTGTGAGGTAGGCTGCAAGAGGTGGCCAAGTGGCTGGTGTACGAGAAGCACAAAAGGGAGTGACTTCAGCAAGGGAAAGACCTGGATCTCCAGAAGCAGTGTGGTAACAGGACGTGTCCTCTGGAAGCTTCTTCTAATGCTCATTGGCAGGAGGGTTTAGACAGAGGAGGAGTCCATCAAGATCACCTCCTCAAGGCAGTGGAATGTTGCTGGTACAAGGACAGGGACCCAGGAGAACCTTCTCTCCTTACTGCCCTGAAATCCTGTGAGGATACAAAAGGTCTCGTTAATTTGCTGAATGTAATTTAGCTCAACCTCCAAAAGCTGCTCATTACCTGCTAATTACCTCTATGAATGAAGGTGCAGGGAAGGGCTCAGCCTGCAGGTCTCAAAAACGACATGTAGATGCCCCTGTGTATGTTGGGTGTGTTGTCTGCAGACCATGAGACCAGTGGTCACTGGCAAACTGGTCATATTAGTACCAGCAACATACTTTGGGATTGGACTGGATGATCTTTCGAGGTCCCTTCCAATCCCTTATGATTCTGTGATGACTGGATCTAGATGATCCTGCTGTGTCAGGGGGATTGGACTGGATGATCTTTCAAGGTCCCTTCCAACCCCTAATGTTCTGTGACTCTGTGATTCTGTGAGTAATGAAAGCCATCTTGATTTTTGTTGTTCCTTTCCAAGCTCCAATCCTGCTTTGATCATAGAACCACAGAGTGGTTTAGGTCAGAAGGCACCTCAGAGATCATCCAGTCCAAACCCCCTGCCATGGGCATGGACACCTCTCACTAGACCAGATTGCCCAGAGCCCCATCCAACTTGGTCTTGGACACTTCCAGGGATGGAACAACCACAGGTTCCCTGGGAAACCTGTTCCAGTGCCTCGGCACCCTCAAAGGCAGAAAGTTCTTCCTCAGATCCAATCCAAATCTCCCCTTTTTTAGCTTGAACCCATCCCCTTGCTGACCAGTCCTGACAGATGTTCTTACAGAAATGTGGAGATCCACCACCTGCCCCTACTAGTCTATTTGCTCATAGAGTCATAGTCATAGAGTCATTAGGGACTGGAAGGGACCTCGAAAGATCACCCAGTCCAATCCCCCTGCCAGAGCAGGATCCCCTAGACCAAGCCACACAGGAACATCTCCAGGAGGGTGCTCTCTGCTGGAATGTCTTGCTGAAGAGCATGGTCATTCACAGAGGCTGAGAGGCCACCATCATCTGTTTGTAAAAGAAACTACCTTGCTTTTCTTGAGCTCCCAGTTGGGTGCTTCCTTAGCATCTTGACAGCCTGGTGACAATCATGTCCTAATACACAAGAGAGATGTGGAGGTGCTGGAGCAGGTGCAGAAGAGGACAACTAAGCTGGGGAAGGGTCTGGAGAATAAATCTTATGAGGAAAGACTGAGAAAGCTGGGGCTCTTTAGTTGGAAGAAGAGGAGGCTGAGAGGAGACCTCATCACTCTCTACAACCACATGAAGGGACATTGTGGAGAGGTTGGTGCTGGTCTCTTCTCACAAGCTGTTAGTGACAGAACAAGAGGGGGTTCAAGTTACAACAGGGGAGGGTTAGACTGGATATTAGGAAGAATTTTGTCACAGAAAGGGTGGTCAGGCACTGGAAGGGGCTTCCCAGGGAGGTGGTTGAGTTGCCATCCCTGGATGTGTTTAAGGTGGTTTGAATGAGGTGTTGAGGGATCTGGTGTAGGGGTGAACTTGTGAGGTGAGGTAGATGGTTGGACTTGATGATCCCAGGGGTCTTTTCCAGCCACAGTGATTCTGTGATAGATAAGCTTAGGTTTCCTAAAACCACTGACTTAGGATCCCTATGCACTGAACAAAAGCTGTGACACCTCCTTCCCAGAGCCACCTCACCCCACACACTTGAGCTTCTGGGAAGTTCTAAACCCTGGCAGGTCTGCAAGTGACACAGTTAAGAGCTCTGGATAAACATGGATCCGAGTCCTTCCTCTACTTTGAACCCTGTCAGTTTAACTAGAATAGGACCAAAACTAGACTTAAACACTTGAGGAGCAGGTATTATCCTAAGGTAAAGTGCACTCCCCTCAAGCACGGGCAAACCTCAAGGGAATCAGAAGTGGTGCCACCAGGGAAACCCCAGATGTCATCAGAAAATCGTCTCCAGAAGAAGCAGAGCTCTGTGAAGAATTTTCCTGCCTTGAGTCCTCATTTTCTACATCATTTTGCAACAGGAAAGGACAGAGGAAGGAAGGAGCCATGGTTTGCCTTCAGGAGTGATGATGCTGTCCACAAGAACCCCCTGCAGCTGCAGACTGGGGGATGAGGGGCTGGAGAGCAGCTGGGCACAGAGAGACCTGGCAGTGATGGGTGAACAGGAGCCAGCAGGGTGCCCAGGTGGCCCAGAAGGACAATGGCATCCTGGCTTGGATCTGCAATTGTGTGGCTAGGAGGACCAGGGATGTCATTCTCTTGCTGTACTGGGCACTGGGGAGGCCTCCCCATGAGTACTGGGGGCAGTGCTGGGCCACTCACTTCAAGAAAGAGATGGAGGGGCTGGAGCAGGTCCAGAGGAGCAATGAGGGTGGAGAAGGGACTGGAGGGAGAGGCTGATGGGGAGAGGCTGAGGGAGCTGGGGGTGTTTAACCTGGAGAAGAGGAGACTCAGAGGGGACCTTCTCCCTCCCTACAAACACCTTGAATGGAGGTTGTGGTCAGGTGGAGGTCATGCTCTTCTCCCAGGCAGCTAGTGCCCGGAGGAGAGGGCAGAGCCTGCAGCTGCCAGGGGAGGGTTAGGCTGGATGTTAGGAAGCCCTTCCTCATGGGAAGGGTGATCAGAGCCTGGCCCGGACTGCCCAGGGCAGTGGAGGAGTCTCCACCCCTGGAGGTGCTTAAGGACAGGCTGGATGTAGCCCCAGGTGATCGTGGTGATGTCAGGCCATGGGCCAGGCTCGATGATCTTAGAGGTCTTTTCCATCCTCAACAATCCCGTGATTCTGAAACGATTTACTGAAAAGAATTCAGCATTTCTTTTCCCCATCAAAATTCCAAATAAAGAGGAAAATGTTGAATTCTGGGAAGTGTTGGCCCTCCTGATCCTTTGCTGTCTCATACATAACTGCCATCACAATGAAGTGGCTCCTCTCCATCCACGGATGGACGTCCATCACATCCGTGTGTGACGTTTACATGCTCATCCTCCCTCTGGGCTTTCTCCAAAGAGCTGCCCCTCACTCCTCACGCTGTTATGCTTGTTATTCAAATAAACACTAGAGAAACCAGCTGAATCAAGATGCCCTCTGATGCCCTGTGGCACTTACTTGGAGCAGCACTTCAGGAGCCCGTTGTGGCAGGAGCCCGTGGCAGCGAAGGTGGGTGGGCATGTCCCTGCGCGGCAGAAGTTTCCCTGGTTCCTACACTCCACAGTGTCAGCAAAAAGAGGGTCTGCAGAACCTGTAGGAAGGGGAAGACATTAAAATCTCAGTTTTCAGTCTCAAGTGAGGAAGGGTAAAGAGGATAAACACTGAGATGGGTTTTTAGGAGCAGTCGTCTTGAGTGCGGGCGTTCTTGGTCCCATCATCTCGACAGCATCGGATTGTGCCCGTGCTCACACGCTTCTTCTCACAAGCCCTTGGGTTGTCAGTGGGATTGATTTTGCTTCTCACCTGGAGCAGCCTGGAAGAGGAAGAGGAAGACAGCGAAGAGCAGGTAGAGGATCCTCATGATTGCCAGTCGGTTGTGGGCTGTGAGCTCCTGCAAAGCGTCTGAGGAACCGATGGTGGGTGAAGCTTGTCCGTGGAAGAGGTAGGAGAAGCACCTGGGATTTATAGGGCCTGGGGGATTGTGCAAGTGTTATGGCTGAGTGCTTTGTCAATGAGTAACTGCAGCCAGCTCTCTGCAAAGCAAACTGGACACCCCCTTATCGCAGGTCGCGGTGAAATGGGTGGCCGCCGTGTTGCAATCCCCCCACGGGGGGAATTGCCAGCGACCCCGTGGGTTACATAATTGTGACCATCAGCCAAGCCCCACTGAGCTGCAACGACTCACAGGGCTTTTGCTGATGTGTTCCCACCACGGGGATGGGTTAGGTAGAGGGCTTGGGAGTCCCTCGTCACTGGAGTCTCTCCCCAGGACCCCAAGACCACTCTGTCGCCTTCTCCCCATCCCTGTCGCCAGGTGGATGATGACAATGGCAGAGGAAAGCTCCAGGAATCACAGAATCATGGGATGTATTGAGTTGGAAGGGACCTCCAAAGGTCATCTGGTCTACCCCCCACTACAACAAGTAGGGCCATCACTAACCAGAACAGATCACCCAGAGCCCCAGCCAGCCTGACCTTGAAGGTCTCCAGGTATGGGGGTCTTCACCACTTCCCTACGCAGCCTGTTCCAGGGATCCCTCACCCTCAGATTAAAGAGCTTTTTCTTGATGCCCATCCTAAATCTGCCCTTTTCCAGCTTAAAACTGTGACCCCCCTCACCCCATAGCTCCATGCTGGTGTGAACAGTCTTCTCCAGCTTTCTGATAGGCCCCCTTCAAGTATTTGAAGGCCCTCTGAGCATCTTCTCTTCAGTCTGAACAACCTCAGCTCTCTCAGATCTCAGATAATACAGAGCTGAGTTAATGCCTGGGCCTGATGGTCTTGTTGGTCTTGAAGTTCTTTTCCAGCCTGGAAGATTTTATGATCCTATAAACCACTGCAGCACCTTTGCACCTCCTCTGCCCAAGTGCTGTCACACTGAATTAAGAGGTTCATCTCTGTCAAAGCCTGAGTGTTTCTGCAGTTCCCAGCTCTGGCATGTTGGTTCCTTGGCTGTTGGCTTCCTCAGCACCTCTTCTGTTTAACTTGGAGTTAATGGTATGTTTGTTCCAAGGACTATTTGTGGGATGAAAGCATCAGCAATGTTTATGTTTAACCTACATAGTAACAGGCGAGCGCAAGCAGCTGAGAAAGGAGCAACAAAGGGAGCTACTGTGGTGTTGATGCACTAAGACAAACACTGACTTCACTCTTCCACCATAAAATCTGATGAACCAGGAAATGCCAAACGCCCCAGAACTTCCCATTTTCAGTATCTTTGCCTCAAATTTGATTTGTGCTCTTGGCCAATAACTCTCTAGCTGTCCTCATCTCTAATGGAGAGGAGAGCACGTTGCCTAGGAAGGTTGTGGAGTCTCCTTCTCTGGAGAAGTTTAAACCAACCTGGAGATGCTCCTCTGTGACTTGGTTTAGGTGATACTGCTCTGGCAGAGGGATTGGACTGGATGATCTTCCGAGGTCCCTTCCAACCCCTAATGATTCAACAAATCTATGAATTATATATATATATAATATCTACGTGTCTACATGACATACATCACATGTTATTAGTGATATTAGATGTGCAAACTCCAGGTTCCTTCTTGGTCAACATCAACTGTAGGTGATCCTGCTCTGGCTGGGGGTGTTGGACTAGATAATCTTTCGAGGTCCTTTCCAACTCCTAACATTCAGTGAACTTGTCCCTCTGTTTTTTCCAAGGAAGCAGCCCAGAATGTTCAGANATCCACTTCCTTCATCATCCTCTTTGATCTCCATGCCCCAGATGATCTCCAGAGGACCCTTCCAACCCTCTACCAGCCTGTGATTGTGTGACAACAGCACATTTTGGAAGTGTGTCCTTTGCTCCCTAATGTCAGGGAGGAGCCCTGTTTTCTCCAAATAAAACCAGAAGGTGGCACTGGGGAAGGTGGTGGCTGCTCAGCAATAGGAAAATTCCAATGACTTTGGCTCCCAGTAAAAACCAAGGCAGGTGCAAACTGGTTACTCAAAACCAGGTGAAACTTGTACAGAACACCCGAGGAGGAGAGCAGTTTGTGCAGCACAGTAGTGACCCGGGGCTGGAGCACGACGATGTGTGCGTGGAGCTGTGACCCATGGCAGTCAGGGTTGGGAACGAGTCCTGGAGGTCTCTGTTGAACATTAACTTCCATACGTGAGCTGGGAACTCCAGGAGTTGTAGGTAACTACCAGAGAAACCAAGCTCTGAATAAATAGGTGTTGGAGGAACTTTATGTAAAGTAGAACCATAGAATCAGTAGGGATTGGAAGGGACCTCCAAAGATCATCCAGTCCAATCCCACTGTCAGAGCAGGATCCCCTAGATCCAGCCATTAGGGTTTGGACAGGATCTTGAAAGATCATAGAATCATTAGGGATTGGAAGGGACCTCCAAAGATCATCCAGTCCAATAGACCAAGTTGCACAGGATCACATGCAGGTGGGTTTTAAACGTCTCCAGAGAAGGAGACTCCACAACCCCCCTGGGCAGCCCCTTCCAGGGCTCTGTCATAAAACCTTGTGCAAGGGTACTGCAGTGGAAATAAGATGTAACCACCCCTCCCCTGCAGTGCTGGGTCCAGCTCTGGGCTCCTCAGCACAGCAGAGACAGGGACCTGTTAGAGCGGGGCCAGAGGAGGCCACAGAAATGCTGGGAGGGATGGAACCCCTCTGCTGTGAGGCCAGGCTGGGAGAGTTGGGAGTACTCAGTCTGGAGAAGAGAAGCCTCCAGGGAGACCTTCTTGTGTCCTTTCAGTGCTTAAAGGGGCTGATAAGAAGCTGGGGACAGCATTTCAGCAGGTGCTCCTGTGACAGGACAAGGGGTAGTGGGTTTGGACTGGAAGAGTCTAGACAGAAGGAAGAAATTGTTGATGCTGAGGGTGTTGAGACCCTGCTCCAGGTTGCCCAGAGAGGTGGGAGAAGCCCTGTTCATCACTGGGAACATTCCAGGTAAGGATGGACGGGGCTCTGGGCAACCTGATGTAGTTGAAGATGTCCCTGCTCACTACAGGGGGGTTGGACTAGGTGAACCTTGAAGGTCCATCAAAACCACTCCATGATTCCATAACGGCCCCCAAACTTTCAGGTAACTGGATTTGTGAGAGCAGGATTGATGCTGGACTTCCCAGCACCGGTGTGCACCAGTCTGGCCTCTACAGACTAACCTAGAAGAGATTCTATGAGATAAAACAATCAATGAGAATATTTCTGGCAAATGAGAAGAAGGGAAGAACTTCTTCATGGTGAGGGTGATGGAGCACTGGAACGGGCTGCCAGGGGGGTTGTGGAGTCTCCTTCTCTGGAGATGTTTAAAACCCACCTGGACATGTTCCTGTGTGACTTGGTCTAGGGGATCCTGCTGTGTCAGGGGGACTGGACTGGATGATCTTTGGAGGTCCCTTCCAATATCTAATGTTTTATGATTCTGTGACTTGGTCTAGGTGATCCTGCTGTGTCAGGGGTTTGGACTGGATGATCTTTCAAGGTCCCTTCCAGTCCATGATGTTCTGTCATTCTGTGATTGTACATTAAAACGAAGGCCAGCAGAGCAGCTGATGACTGCTGATGTGTGAGAGACTTTCTAGTATCACTGGAAAGGCTGGAGAGCCCCTGTGTGTGAGGTCCAGGAACGCTGCAGTGCTGACGTCTGGGAGCTTAGTCAATCATTACCTACCCTTGGTTGCTTTGATCTCAATCTCATGGGTCCTCATGTCGCAACCAGAGAACGGTCTAGGCTGGAAAAGACCTTCAAGACCATCAAGACCAACCATGAACTCAGCTGTACCAAGTCCTCCCTTTCTCTAAAGCCCAGGCAAAGGGAAGGTTCTTCTGTAGAGGTGAAGGCAAGAGGGAGCAACAACCAGTGTTCAAGAGGAGGGCTTGAGGCAGGATCTCCTCTAAGATATGGAGAAAATACTAGCACCTCCTGCATGAGGATCTTCATGAGGTGTCACTCTGCAGAGCAAGGGAAAACTCTGAGAAACCCTTTAGCACTACTCTAAACCCCCAAAGATCTCCATGGAGATATCAAAGCCAACCTGAAATGGAAACCCTTACAAACATAAAAGGAAAACAAGCCACCAGGAGGACTCTCTTTGGACCCACATCTAGTGGTCATGATTTACTTAGTTGCTGCATTTTTAGCCCTCTGGAAAGCAGCTGGCAGCTTCCAAGGTCAGTGTCACAGGTGAAAGCCAACTGTGACACAACCAGGCACCCGACCAGCTCCAGATGAGCTCAGCAGCCACGTTGTGTAACGCACACAGGGGCTGTGCAGGCTGCGTGAGGTGTTTGCCCTCTGCCACTGCTGTGGATGAGAAGAGGAAGGACAGAGCCTGGTGGGAATCCAGCAGCTTTCCCCCTGCACCTTCACCAGCAAAAGGTTTCCTTCCCAAACTGTAGTTCAAGACCAGTTTCAGATAATTGCCTTTCACCCTGTGAGGGTTGAAACCACCCCAATACATGACTGGACCACAAAGAACCACAGAGTCATCAAGGGTGGGAAAGACCTTCAAGAACATCCAGTCCAACTGTCTGGTCTACAACCCCCAACCACTAAACCATCTCCTGAAACACCTTATCCAGCCTTGAGCAATGAGGATGATGAAGGGAGTGGAGCATCTCTCTGATGAGGAGAGGCTGAGGGAGCTGGGTCTCTTGAGCTTGGAGACCGAGGGGTGGCCTCATGAATGTCTATAAGTATGTGAAGGGTGGGTGTCAGGAGGATGGAGCCAGGCTCTGCTCAGTGTCATCTAGTGATAGGACACGGGGCAATGTGTATGAGCTGGAACATAGGAGATTTCACATCAATTTGAGAAGGACCTTCTTCCCAGTGAGGGTGACAGAGCACTGGAAGGGGCTGCCCAGGGGTGTTGTGGAGTCTCCTCCTCTGGAGACATCTAAAACCCACCTGGACATGTTCCTGTGTGACTTGATCTAGGTGATCCTGCTGTGTCAGGGGATTGGACTGGATGATCTTTTGAGGTTCCTTCCAATCCCTAATGTTCTGTGATTCTCTCTCTTAAGGGTCAGATACAAGACCCCATCTTCTTGATATGTTTTCTCTCTCTCTTAAATATCTCATTGAGACAAGCACCTACCTGACAAGTCTCTGCAAGCACTCTATGAATCTGTTCTGTGCCTCCCTCCTCATTTCTTCCCCTCATCCATGGTCCCACTCTTGTCCCCATGCTTGGGGGATGAGGCTTGCTCCAGTCTTAGCTGGGAGCAGGACTGACACTCCATCACTTGTATCACACTGGACTCCCTCCAGCAGCTAACGAGACCCAGCTCCCTCAGCCTCTCCTCATAAGGGAGATGCTCCACTCCCTTCATCATCCTCATGGCTCTACGCTGGACACCCTCCAGCAGCTCCACGTCCTTCTGGAACTGAGGGGCCCAGAACAGGACATAAGACTCCAGATGTGTTCTCACCAGGGCAAAGTAGAAGGGGAGAAGAACCTCTCTTGATCACCACTGACGTGTTAAGTTTTGAACTACCTCATTCACAAACACCCCAGCAGGGCACAAGCCACATGGGATTAGATGAACCCTCAAGGACCCTTCCAACCCCTAACATCCCAAGATACTGTGATTTTCATCTGCTGCAGCTGACAAAGCTCTCAAGGCCATTTGTAGGGACCCAGCCTCAGGGCAGTTAAGAGGGTCACATCCAGCCTTCTGCATGAGGTCTCCACAGAACCACCCAGAGCTAGGGTGCACGACTTTGCTGGGGAATGGTGCCTTTAACTGCAGCACCTCGAGCCCCCGGCGCTGGGATGGGATTCCTCATGGGTAATGAGCCAGACACCACAAGGCAAACGACCTTTGGAAAGGCCAGCACTTGCCAGCACTTGCTAGCAGCTGCATTTCTCAAGAGTCCCCCGCACGGACTTTCACACCCACGTCTTTGCTGGGGGTGTAAGACAGGGTTCCACAAACCCTTCACCCTCATCTCCAGCTTTCAGAGGGAGGCTGTGCATGCTTCTGTTGGTGCAATGATCACAGGTACCAGTGTGGGGAGAAAAACAGAGCAAAAGGCCTCTTTGAGGATGAAAAGATGTCTCACCTCTTGACAGGTGAGTCCCAGAGATCATCGTTCTTAGAATCACAGAATCATTGAGGTTGGAAAAGACCCCTGGGATCATCCAGTCCAACCATCAGCCCTACTCTACAAGGTCACCCCTAAGCTCAATCCCCCAGCACCACATCCAAGTGACTTTTAAACTCATCCAGGGGTGGTGACTCAACCACCAGCCTGGGCAGCTCAGTCCAGTGACTGACTGCTCTCTCTGTGAAGAACTTCTTCCTGATGTCTAATCTAGACCTCCCCTGTTGGAGCTTGAAACTCTTCCCTCTGGTTCTGTCACTAATGACCTGTGAGAAGAGCCCAGCACCAACATCTCTACAGTGTCCTTTCAGATAGTTGTACAGAGCAATGAGGTCTCCCCTCAGCCTCCTCTTCCTCAAACTCAACAGCCCCAACTCCCTCAGTCTTTCCTCATCAGATTGATTCTCCAGGCCTTCAATCAGCTTCGTTGCCCTCCTCAGCACCTGCTCCAGCCCCTTGATGTCTCTCTTGTCCTGTTGCGATGAAGTAACTAAACGTGATGGGGATCATTCCTAAGGCGCAGAGCAACGAGGATGATGAAGGAGGTGGAGCATCTCCCTGCTGAGACATCTCCCCCGCCTTTGGGTGGCTGCCCTCGCTTATTTGTTTTGGAAGAGCCAAGGGCGTGGAACCTGCTCTAGCAAAAGATGTCCCTGCTCCCTGCAGGGGGTTTGACTAGATGAGCTTTAAAAACCCCTTCCCACACAAACCACCCCGTGAAGCTGCGCTGCATCGAACAGCAGGGAGGTAGCGACATCTGGAGGGCAACCACCACCAAAGTCCTCTGCTCACAACCCATCGGTGACACAGCAGGAGCTTTGAGTCATGGGACAACCCCCTCTAGGCTTCCATCCATCAGCTAACAGTGGGATTTACAGAAGGACCCACTCTTAGACTTTTTGATACAGGGTTAGGAACAGCCAGAAGCATCCTGGAGGATGTGATAGAGCCCTGGAAGGGGCTGCCCAGGGGGGTTGTGGAGTCTCCTTCTCTGGAGATGCTTAAAACCCACCTGGAGATGCTCCTGTGCGACTTGGTCTGGGTGATCCTGTTGTGGCCAACAAGGGCTCGTGCTGTGATGGGTAACGTGCCCTGCTATGGATCAGGAGACAGCCAGCTGTGGACATCCTCTTACAGAGTGTTCTTGCTCTGCTGGAGGAGCATCAGAACCAGGAGGTGCAGTCCCCAGAGCTGGGATGCCCATGAGTCCTCTCTTTGCAGGGGTGGAAGAAGCCTGAAGCTCTCCAGACACCTCCCCATGCTCACCAGGCAAGGAAAGACCACCCTGTCATGGCTCATTTGCCAGCCTTCACCACAGTTGTGGGGCACAGAGTGGAAGGGTCAAAAAAACCTGCCTGCCAGCTGCCCACCTCACAGGGCTACCCCACTGCCGTGGGGTGTCTTGACCCCGGTGTGATTTGAACACACAGCCTTCTGATCTGGAGTCAGACGCGCTACCATTGCGCCACGAGGTCAGGGCTGGGAGGGACCTGCCTGGTGGCACCTCGGACTGTATGGCCACGGGTTGTTCTTTGAGGGCAGGTGACAGCTGGGAGCATCGTTGCCACCCATCTGGCTGAGCCTGCAAGAAGGACTCTAACCGAGGTGCTTCTGAGGAGGACGGTCAAAATATCATCAGAGCTCGGGGCAGCCCTGCAGGGCTTCTCTCTCCCAGGACAAATAGGCTCGTGGCATCAGAGAAGCAGGAGGGATGGCAGTCCACCACCTCTCTGGAGAGAGAGGCCCCATTCACGTGGCAGATGCAGAGCACCCACCTCAAGCCCTGTGACAGAAGGGACCCTCAAGCCTTTTGCACGGCCTGGTTGGGGTCATAGTCTTCTGAAGAGGAGGATGGAGAGATGCTCAAGTTCAGTGGCCTCTCCATATCATGGACCTATGCTGTCCACTCTGCACCTCCTTCCTGTTCCTTCCTGGACTTAAAACCTCCAGACAGATCTTGGACAGCCCCTCCTTGTAAGAGTGTCCCTATCATCTCTACCACATCTCTGGGATGGTCCTCGCAGAGAAGACATCCCCGTTGCCCAGGAAAGGGTCCATATAGGGGACCCAGAGACCTTCACCCTGAACCTCGTGGGGCAAGGGCAGTGCCTCTGACTCCAGAGCTGAAGGTTGTGTGACTACGTGGCACTGGGGTCACCCTTGCCTGGCACCTCTGGACACCTTCTGCATTGCCTTTGCTTTCCTGGGGGGCTGCTCTGCACGAGGGCCAGAGGGATGCAGGATACTGGCCACCACAGCTAGAGGGGGGCACCTCACAAACAGGCTTGAGGGGCAACGTGATGCCCACAGGCTTCCTTTCCAGCAGAGCTTGTTGTGGGTCATGACCAGACTGCAGAGCAGAGCAAGGACATGTTGTGAGAGTTGGTCACAGCCTGCCTCACAGAGAAGCTGAAGGGAGTGAACTCTACCTCAGCAAGTGCAAGAAGATCCATAACTTCATCTCCAGTCCCTCTGGGGGGACCTGAACTTAACTCCTGCCTGCCTGGGCAGGTAACATGAGGTGCTGCAGTCAGTCCAGGAGTCTTCTGCAGCGGAGGCACAAGGGCAGTTACTCAGTGAAAGTTGATGGCAACACGGAGAGGTTTCTGAAGGACAACAGGGAAGGGTTTCTTCAAGAACATGAAGAAGAAGAAGACCTGGGGACCTCTAATCTGCTCAGCCTCCCCTCAGGAAGACTACAGAAGACATGCTCCTGAAAGCCAAGCCCATGTGCAGGAAGGATGCGAGGATGACCAGAAACAGCACAAGAACTGACCCCTCTTGGCCAGGACAAGGGCTTTAATGAGCAAATTACTTCCTCAGTGCTCAAGAGGAGACCAAGGAGCATCACTGCTCTTGCCTTTGGCTGGACCCTGAGGTGGTGTCCCAGGAGTGTCACTGTGGCAGGACACAGCCACCGAGCACCTGAGCTGAACCACAGGGTGGCTGTTGCCAAAGTTGTGGTACCAAGGGGCTGAGGAGGCTGCAGCAGGCACTTGGCAGCCCAGCTGCTGCTCCTCACTGCTTGGTACGGCACAGGGTGTTCTCTGGTGCCTGTGTGGTGGCCTCGGGGGACGTTCTGCAGAACAAAGTGGGTGGGCAGCCCGTGGTGGCCAAGGGGCCACTGAGGGCCCAGGGCCAGTGGCGCAATGGATAACGCGCCTGACTACGGATCAGGAGATTGCAGGTTCGACTCCTGCCTGGCTCGACCCAGCACTTTTGGCCTGGGGAGGTTCCTCCTGTTCCCTCCATCACAGTTCTTCTTACGATGGAGGACCAGTGGCCAGATGGACAATGTGTTGGACTACAGGTCAGTAGACTGCAGCTGGTGTCTGTGTGATGGCCACAGAGAATGTTCTGCAGAACAAAGCGTGTGGGCAGCCCGTGATGGCCACGGGGCTGCTAAGGGGCCAGGGCCAGTGGCAGCTGACTGCAGCTGGACACTCCTGCATGGTTGATGGTTTTAGTGCCTGGCTGTGACAGTTGACCTCTTCCTCCCTGATGGCTTGACTTCGCTTGGAGTTTGGACCTTCTTGCTGAGCTTCCTGCACAGCAAAGGGTTCCCTCAGGTCAGGGGAAGCTCTGACTGTATGTGCTGGTCAAAAACACTTCAAGGTGAAGGTGGTTAAACCATCACTGAGCGCAGGGCCCAGAGAGGCTGTGGACATCCTCAGAGAGTGATGGGTCTTGTCCGGCCTACAGGACAGCAATTCAGGAAGAGGCATCTTCATCCTGCTGCGTGTTGGCCCTGGCTCTGCTGGAGTGCCCGGCTCTGCCATAAGGTCTGGAGAGCCCTCAAGAACAGGGCAAGGGAAGCTCCCCGGGCCAAAAGTGCTGGGTCGAGCCAGGCAGGAGTCGAACCTGCAATCTCCTGATCCGTAGTCAGGCGCGTTATCCATTGCGCCACTGGCCCTGGGCCCTCAGTGGCCCCTTGGCCACCACGGGCTGCCCACCCACTTTGTTCTGCAGAACATCCCCCAAGGCCACCACACAGGCACCAGAGAACACCCCATGCAGTACCAAGCAGTGAGGAGCATCAACTGGGCTGCCAAGTGCAGTCTTCCTGAGGGGAGGCTGAGCAGATTAGAGGTCCCCAGGTCTTCTTCTTCATGTTCTTGAAGAAACCCTTCCCTGTTGTCCTTCAGAAACCTCTCCGTGTTGCCATCAACTTTCACTGAGTAACTGCCCTTGTGCCTCCGCTGCAGAAGACTCCTGGACTGACTGCAGCACCTCATGTTACCTGCCCAGGCAGGCAGGAGTTAAGTTCAGGTCCCCCCAGAGGGACTGGAGATGAAGTTATGGATCTTCTTGCACTTGCTGAGGTAGAGTTCACTCCCTTCAGCTTCTCCGTGAGGCAGGCTGTGACCAACTCTCACAACATGTCCTTGCTCTGCTCTGCAGTCTGGTCATGACCCACAACAAGCTCTGCTGGAAAGGAAGCCTGTGGGCATCACGTTGCCCCTCAAGCCTGTTTGTGAGGTGCCCCCCTCTAGCTGTGGTGGCCAGTATCCTGCATCCCTCTGGCCCTCGTGCAGAGCAGCCCCCCAGGAAAGCAAAGGCAATGCAGAAGGTGTCCAGAGGTGCCAGGCAAGGGTGACCCCAGTGCCACGTAGTCACACAACCTTCAGCTCTGGAGTCAGAGGCACTGCCCTTGCCCCACGAGGTTCAGGGTGAAGGTCCCCTTTATGGAGCCTGTGCTGGGCAATCATAGAAGCACAGAGCAGTCATGGCTGGGAGGGGTGTCAGGAGATCATCTAGCCCAACCCATGAGGACCACCCCATGGAAGTGCAGGCACCCTGTCAGCAAGGCTGTTGTTGTGAAGGGGAAGGGACAGCCTGAGGACAGGCTGACCAAGTCAGGAGACTCCTGTCAGATTCAACCTAATCCTGTCCACAGCCTGGAACTGCTGGAACTGATGGAGATCAGGCTGCCCTGGTGTCCTTCTGGAAGGGTGAGTAGCCAGCCTTGAGTTTCCATCAGCCCCATTTTCCATCAGCCCTTTTTCCAACCCACCGAGTTGCTTTGGAACCTTGAACGTGGAACATGCCCACCCAGGCACGGGGCAGAGGAGCTTCCAGTTCAAATACAGAGGCAAAGCTTCGTGGAGTGATATGAATGATGTGAGTGATATAAAGAGAGACAAAATGTAGTTCCTCAAGCTTTCCATGTCTCTTGAACGCGGGCAGCTCACTGCAGTCCCTGAAATCCGATGTCCGAAGCCAAGCACCACCACAGCTCTCCAGAAGCTCTCCAGAAGCACTAACAGCTACTACACGTTCACTCTGTGAAGGATGGAGCCCGGAGGAAGGCATCTCCCCTGCCCTCTGAGCACACCCTGCCCCACCAGGAGCTCCTGGCTGGCCTCTGCTCGGACTCATCATCCCGCAAGAGGGAGCCATGGACTAGCTCATGGGCTCCAGGAGCTGCAAAGCCAAGCTGGCGATGCCTCATAGCTCAGAGAAGGACCCTCCATCCCAAGCCAGGCTGCAGACCCAGCTTGTTTCCTGACTGGAAATACAGCTCCCCACGAGAGAACCTTCCTGCATTGCTGGGTCCAGCTCTGGGCTCCTCAGCACAGCAGAGACAGGGACCTGTTGGAGCGGGGCCAGAGGAAGCCACAGAGATGCTGGGAAGGCTGAAACCCCTCTGCTGGGAGAGTTGGGAGAGCTGGGAGTGTTCAGTCTGGAGAAGAGAAAGCTCCAGGGAGACCTTCTTGTGGCCTTTCAGTGCTTTAAGGGTCTGATAAGAGAGCTGGGACCAGCCTTTTCATCAAGGGCTGCTGATACAGGACAAGGGGTGGTGGGTTTGGACTAGAAGAGGGAGAAGCAGACTGGGTAGAAGGAAGAAATTGAGGGTTGTGAGACTCTGGCCCTGGCTGCCCAGAGAGGTGGGAGAAGCCACATTTATCCCTGGGAACATCCCAGGGTGGGATCTGAGCAACCAGCTCCAGTGTGAGATCCTGTCTAAGAGCTGATCCTGTCCTCCCTTGGCTTCAGAGGGAACCTGACCCAACTAGTGAAGTTCTCTTGTCAAGCTCTACGTTCCATCCATTTCCCTGGAGCTCCTGAAGAAACAGCTCTCCTGCCACAGGGCTGCCCAGGGCACCCAACAGCACCTGCATATGTGAAATGAGAAGCTGTCAGAGAACCCAGAGAGTCGGAGAACAATGCACACTGGCTGAGGGGAAGGTTTGTATTGTTGATACCCAGGCTGCTGGGTCACAACATCAATTAATATCATGAGTAGGAACAGGCTCAAGCAAGTGACACTGGTTTCTTCTGCTCTGGAGAGCCTGTGCTGACAGCCACTGTTTCATGTTGGTAGCACAATCCAAACCCTGCACAGACAGATCCTTATGAAAACGGTATCATGAAGTGGCATCATATCTCCACGGGACCTTATAGTGACCTTCCTAACCCCAAGAGGGGTCTATCAGAAGGCTGAGGCAGGCTGCTCACCAGAGTAGGGAACAACAGGGCAAGAGGTCATGGTTTGAAGCTGGAGAAGGGGAGATTTAGGTTGGACATCAGGAAAAAGTTCTTTAATCTGAAGGAGGTGGATCCCTGGAACAGGCTGCCCAGAGAGGTGGTGGAGGCTCCATCCCTCGAGACATCCAAGGTCAGGCTGGATGGGCTCTTCGCAATCTAGTCTGGGGAATGATGGCCCTGCTTGCTGCAGGGGGTTTGCACTAAATGACCTTGGAAGGTCCCTGCTCTATGGTTCTATGATTCTATGATCAGATGTCCAGCCACACTCAGCCTCCAAGCAGGCAATCTAGTCTGGGGAGTGATGTCTCTGCTTGTTGTCGGGAGGTTGGACTAGATGCCCTCTTCCAACCCAACACAGTCTATGATTCTGTAATCAATGAAGGCTGCAAACACTGCAGTAACCTTGGACCCTTTGCTCCACTCCAAACCATAAAGAGCCTTCTTCAGGGCGATTGGACTGGATGATCTTTCAAGGTCCCTTCCAGTCCCTAATGGTTCTGTGGTTCTGTGACAGTCCCAGGTGTCTCCATTCCCACCGATTGCAGTGGCTAGTTTTCTCCAGGTGGTCCATTACCAATTACCTTGATCCTTGAAGTTAACACCTAATGATGCTCTTCAGGTGGGTTGGTACTGAGAAGCAGCCTTCCCTCTGTTCCAGAAGGACACAGAGCTGCTGGAGAGAGTCCAGTGCAGAGCCATAAAGGTGAGGAAGGGAGTGGAACATCTCCCTGATGAGGAGAGGCTGAGGGAGCGGGGTGTCCTCAGCTTGGAGAAAGGGAGACTGAGGGGTGACCCCATGAACATTGATAGAAGGGTGGGTGACAGGAGGATGAATCCAGGCTCTGCTCAGGGGCATCTAGTGATAGGACAAGGGGCAGTGGGTGTGAGCTGGAACAGAGGAGGTTCCACATCAATATCAGAAGGACCCTCTTCCCAGTGAGGGTGACAGAGCACTGGAAGGGGCTGCCCAGGGAGGATGTGGAGTCTCCTTCTCTGGAGACATTTAAGATCTGCCTGGATGTGTTCCTGTGTGACTTGGTCTAGGTGACGCTGCTGTGGCAGGGGGATTGGACTGGATGATCTTCTGAGGTCCCTTCCAATCCCTGATGTTCTGGGATTGCCCATACCCGGGTAGGGAGGTACACTCATCCCTCTGCCTGCTGCCGTGACCCTCTGCCATTGTTCAGGTTTAGCCATGTGCAGAGGTCAAGCTGTCCTCGCTGCCTACCTCACTCACCACTGTCAAGGTCCCCTGGGTCTGCTCCCACAGCCCTATAAATGCAAGAGCACTGCCTCCTCCACTGCTCAAAAGTTCTGGTGGTGTTGCCCTGCCTCCATGATGCAGCTGAGATCTCCCTCCACGAAGCTTTTCTCCTGCCTCATGGCTCTTCTCCTTTTCCTCCTCCAGGCTGTTCCAGGTAAGGGGACCCAACCCCACACCGGGGTCTGCCTGTGTAGGAGGTGCAACTAGCTGGTGCAGAATGTTCTCCTCCATGCTGTTCAGCTCCTTTCATCAGAGCTGTTCCCCCATTTCTCAGCCTAGAAGCAGAAGTGAAAAAACTAACCTATGGTGTCCAAATGTTCGACCAGAACCTCTCCAGAGAAGCCACGACTGGGCTTAGCCTTCCTTCATGCCTGGTCCAGGTTTTCAGAGAAGGAAGGTACTGGGCAAAATGTCCTTGTCAACTGGCCAGACCTCAGCTTTTGAGCTGATTATGCTTCTGAAGTTGCTGCTACATCTCATGGGACAGAAGCTGTCCCTTGCACGGTGCAGCACTGCAGCCCCAGAACTTAGAAGGATCCAAAGGCTGGGCTGTCCCTACACACTACAACAAGCACACCCAGGATTTGTTCAGAACTTTGCCATCAACGGCTACTTTTTCCTCTAGTTGGGCAAAGACCTTCCTTGGAGTCCTGTGAGGTCCCACCAGGCTTCAAGACACCCCTGGACAAGCTCCCTTGTACTTTGGGGATATTTATATCAGACTTCCTCATCAGGGGTCCATGGGGTGTCAGCAGGATCGTGAGAAATGATCCTGCAGTACAACTGGGAGTCTTCTTTTTCCCTGCAGGTCTTGGCTTGCCCAAGGACACCTTACGTTGTGTCAGACACCAAGGCTTCTGCTTCCGTCCACAGTTGTGCCCAGAACCGTTTGCTGCGTTAGGAACTTGCTCGTGGCACCAGAAAACCTGCTGTGTAGGTAGGTGTGGAACTCTCTCCAGGCAGGGAACCCCTGGAGAGGAGGTTACTGAAGCCAGCAAAACAAGCTCTCTCACCTACAAAGATGGATCTGCTCGGTCTTCCACTAAGAAGCCAGCTGACCACTCCCCTGCTACCTAATCCTTGCTGGACTTGCTTATTTTTGGAGCTCCTCAGTAGTCAATTATGACATGAGTTTGGATCTCAGGAAGACATCCCTCCCTGAGAGGGTGCTGCCCAAGGAGGCTGTGGCTGCTCCATCCCTGTCCAAAGCCAGGTTGGATGGGGGCTACTCCAAAGAGACGTGTCCTGCCCATGGAACTAGATGATCTCTGAGGTCCTCCTCAACCCAAACCATGCTGTGATCCTGTGATTAGCCAGCTGTGCTAAGTTTCATCTGACCCTGTCTCTATAACAGAGGTGGACTAGATGATCTTTCAAGGTCCCTTCCAATCCCTAATGATTCTACAGTTCTATGTTTCCACATGGTCACCATGTGTGGATGAAGTGACTGTAGATGGACCCCACAACTATATAGTTCCACCCCCTTGTGTATTCTCCTGGCTTTCACTAATTCCAGCTCAGGATCTTGGGTATCTTTTTGCTTAGAAGTTCCCTATTGGGTTCATTTCTCCCCCTTATATTGGGAGGAATTCCTTTGGTTTGTTTTAAAGCCTCTTCCCTCATAAGTTCATCCAGTGTCACCTTCTCCCCACCACTGCAAATGCGACGTGGTCGCTCTGCACCCCCCTTCTTCACACCTTTACAACACCCCTCCTTCCAGTGTTTCTTTACCAGGTTGGTGGGTCACCAGTTCCTCTTTGTTTCTCCTCTTTATATATTTAAAAGTCTCTTGGATGTGGTGTTGGTGGATCTGGTTTAAGGGTGAACTTGTAGAGTAGGGTTGATGGTTGGACCTGGTGGTCCCAAGGGTCTTTTCCAACCTCTCTGATTCTATTTGTTTCTGGAGACACAACCTCAGTGCACCTTGCAGCTGCTTTTGGATGCTTTCTAGTTTGACCTAAATCCTTTCTATTGCAGACACCACGTCACACTTCCCTGCTTGTCAAGATGAGGGGGGTCACTGTGTGCCTCCAGAAATCGACTGCCTGCAGGAGCAAGGGGGACTTTGCCCTCACAGAGAGTGGAAGTGCTGCGCAGAGGTGTGAGAAAGACCCCTCAGAGCTGCAGGAACCCACGGGAATGGATGGACAAGAGAACAAACCACTCTTCTTCCGGGTGTTGTGGAGATGCCTGGTGTCCTCAGCATGCAAAGTGTATGATTAACTAGAGGTGACCTGTTCCTTCAGCTAGCAGAGGCAATAAATGTTAAGCAAACAGGGGTAACAGTCATACGTGTATGGGAAGAGGAGGATGTTGGACTCTATCTTCAAGGTTTTTCCCAGCTTCAACAACTCCTAGGAAAATGCATCCCCTCCTAAGGCAAAGTCATCTCTGGAGATGTTTAAAACCTGCCTGGACATGTTCCTGTGTGACTTGGTCTAGGTGGCCCTGCTCTGGCAGGGGGATTGGACTGGATGATCTTTCGAGGTCCCTTCCAATCCCTAATGATTCTATGATGACTTGGTCTAGGGGATCCTGCTGTGTCAGGGGGATTGGACTAGATGATCTTTTGAGGGCACTTCCAATCCCTAAAGATTCTATGATTCTATCTCCCTTCCTTTTAATTCCTCCTTTCCCCCCCTCTTTCCTTTCCTTCTATTCAATTAATGGAACAAGGGGCAATGGGTGTGAGCTGGAACACAGGAGGTTCCACGTCAATATGAGAAGGAACTTCTTCCCAGTGAGGGTGACGGAGCCCTGGAAGGGGCTGTCCAGGGTGGATTATGGAGTCTCCTTCTCTGGAGACATTTAAAACCTGCCTGGACATCAAAAGATCATCCAGTCCAATCCCCCTGACACAGCAGGGTCCCCTAGATCCAGTTGCACAGGAACAGTCACAGAAAGGCAGAGCATCAGGGATTGGAAGGGACCTCAAAAGACCATCCAGTCCAATCCCCCTGCCACAGGAGGATCACCTAGTCCAAGTCACACAGGAATACGTCCAGGAGGGTTTTAAACATCTCCAGAGCAGGAGACTCGATGAACAATCCAGTTCAGGATGCATCACACAAACTCTTCCAGTTCACAGCCAAAGCTGCACATCTCTCCACAGCTTTACTACCGAGTGGTGCATTGCTGAGCTGATGGGCTACCTCCTCCACCAGGGCTGTTTCCTCATTGAACTCAGGAATGAACCCTCCCAAATTCCTCAGGAGCCAGAGCTGGGATGGTATTTTTGTCAGGGAAATAAAACCCACCCAGGTTTCAGCAGGGAGCTCAGATGAAGAATGAATCACTCCTAGCTTGCACCCTCCTCCTCCTTGCGGCTCCTCAGGAGCCTTCGCTTGCAGGTTTCCCTTCCTCCCACCCATTGGCTCCCCAAGGACTTTGCTGGCTGCAGACAAAGGGCAGAAGATCCCCCTGAACTTCCACCAAGCTGCCTGCACCTGGCAAAGCCCCAGCTGCTGGTGAGGAGCCGAGGAAGTCAACAACCAGCAGAACGTGAAGCGAGCTGGAGCCGCGGCACCGGGTCGGAACGACACGGAGGGTTCCTCAGCAACAAACACTGCTCTGGAGACCCGGATATCATTCACTCCTGCCTCCTCCCTCCCTCCCTCAGCTCAGATGCCAGCAGCACACAGAGGCTTCTGCAAATCCTCATGCTCAGCCCTGGGCTCTTCCAGCCCAACCAAAGCGATGGGGATCCTTTGGTTCATCTTCCTCTCCCTGATCAGTCACGGTAAGACCAGGCAGGCCAGGGGTGGTAAAGAGAGGTGTTGGGGAACAGCAGTAACCCAATCAAAATGATTGATTGGCAGGTGTAAGTGCCAGTCCTCAGGTCTCTGGGTGAGACAGGGGGTCAGACAAGGATCATTCCCTTAACCTCTCGGGGTGATGCAAAAACGAGCCCAGAGTGAGCTGTGAAAATGGGCATCTCAGTGCCTTCCCAGTTGGGTTGGGGAAGCTCTAGAAGAGATGTCCTGTGCTCTGGGGAAATGCCTCTGTCTCTTGTCAGGCTTCAGTTTGCCTTCTGGACAGGTCGAGAGCAACCTCTCTGAACCTTCTGTGCTCAGGTCCTGGGGAAAACAGCCGCAGGATAAAGTGTCCCCTGAGCAAGGGAGGATTGAGACTGGATCTGAGACAGAAAGTCTTCACAATGAGGGTGCTGACCCACTGGAATGGGTTTCCCAGAGAGGTCACGGATGCCCCATCCCTGAAAGGGTTCAGGGCCAGGCTGGATGAGGCTTTGAGCAGCCACATCTAGTGAAAGACGTCCCACCCTGGTATGGGAGCTGGATCTAGATGAGCTTTAATGTCCCTTCCAACCCAAACCATCCTGTGTGAGTCCATGATTCCGTGGCTCTGTGAGGTTGGATCTGCACCCTGGGGTTGTGAACCCAGATGTTGAAGCTGTCCTTTGTGACAGGGACCCCCAACCCACTCTTTGCATGCCCAGGGTCCATAGAATCGTAGAATGTTCTAGGCTGGAAGGGACCTCCAGAGGTCATCCAGTCCCTGTGTGGATGACTCTACCTAGGTCAGGCTGCTCTGAGCCTCCTCAAGCCTGACCTTAAGTGACTTTAGTGACTGACCCACTAGCGACCTGGGAACCCCATTCCAGCCATCAACCACCCTCACATTGAAGAACTTTGTTCTAATCTCCAGCCTCAATCTCTCCTTTCCCAGCTCAAGCCCACCTGCTCCTTGTCCTGTCTGTACAAACCCTCTTGAAAAGACCTTCCCCTGCCTTCACACAGACCCCCCTCAAGTACTGGAAGGTCAAAAGAAGATCCCCCCAGAGCCTTCTTTTCTCCAGGCTGAACAGCCCCAACCCTCTCAGCCTGTCCTCATTTGAGAGATGCTCCATCCCCCTGACCGTGCTAGAAGCCCTCCTCTGGATACGCTCCAGTCTGTCTGCATCCTCCTTGTGCTGGGGGCTCCAGACCCGGGCACAGGGCTCCAGGTGGGCAGAATGATGCCTGCTCTAGCTGTACTGGCTTGGCTGGCTGGGCACGAGGTGCCAGAGGAAACCCCAGGCAGCTGACCCACGGGCTTGTTCCCTCTCTGTGCAGGAGACGCGTACGGACCCGACGGCTGCAGCCACGCCGGGGGCTTGTGCCGCGTGGGCAACTGCGTTTCTGGTGAATATCCAGCCCAGTACTGCTTTGAACCCGTCATCCTCTGCTGCAAAAGTCACTCGCCCACTACCACAGAGAGCTGAAGGTTTCCAAAGGAGGTGAAGAGCTGCTGGCTCCATGAGTGAGGAGGGAGCTGCTACTGGGAAGGAAACGGGGGGCCTTCCTGTGACTGCTGCTTTCCAGAGGGAACAGGGCTGAGGATTCACTCGTGGACTTCTGGACATGATGCTTTTCTCTTCCTCTGTGGCTGTCTAGGAAATGCTGTGACAAGAAGGAACTGGGGCCACCTGAACTATTTATCTCCTCTTTTGACATCTAGCTCCTACCTGTTGTAACTGGGTGAGGAGCTGCCTTTCACTTTACCTGGAAGCAATAAACCTGAAGTTTAGCAGAGCAGCAAGTGCCTGTCTGTGACTGCTGCTGACACTCAACAAAGCTGCTGGGGATGGGATGCTCTTGGTCTCACTGGCCACGGGCCAACAGAGCAGCCCACACTCTCCCAGCAGAGCAGAAGACCAACCAGTTACAATAGAGCAGCCTGTTTTCCATCACTTCTAGTGCAAGGGCTACCAACTTGGGTGTGGAAGTGAGTGTGGTCTGTGTTTCTCTAAGCAAGCCCCCCCTTCCTTTACCTATTCTTCAGGGCTTGTGCAGCCTGGAGGAAAGGAGGCTCCAGGGAGCCATCACTGCAGCCTTCCAGTACTCAGAGGGGTCAATAAGAAAGATGGGGACAGACAGGACAAGGGGAGATGGGTTTAAAGGAAAAGAAGGAGGTTCAGATTGGACAGTGCTCTGTCTGTGAGCTGCATCTGCCTACATCCGCTCCTGTGTTCTCCTAGCACCTGATTTCCACACTCACAGAATCACAGGACATTAGGGACTGGAAGGGACCTTGAAAGATCATAGAATCCTAGAATCGTTAGGGTTTGGAAGGGACCTCCAAAGATCATCCAGTCCGATCCCCCTGATACAGCAGGATCACCCAGACCAAGTCACACAGGAACACATCCAGGGGGGTCTTAAACTTCTCCAGTGAAAGAGACTCCACAACCCCCAAGGGCAGCCCCTTCCAGTGCTCCATCACCCTCACTGGGAAGAAGGTCCTTCTGATACTGACGTGGAACCTCCTCCGTTCCAACTTACAACCACTGCCCCTCATTTTATCATTAGATGCCCCTGAGCAGAGCCTGCCTCCATCCTCCTGACACCCACCCTTCATGTATTTATAGACATTAATGAGGTCACTCCTGTTCTCCCAGCTCCCTCAGCCTCTCCTCAGCAGGGAGATGCTCCCCTCCCTCCATCATCTCTGTGGCTCTGCGCTGGACTGTCCCCAGCAGCTCCATGTCCTTCTGGGGGCCCAGAACTGGACACAAGATTCCACAGTCTCCACTCTCCTGCAAGAAGCCCAGCTCCTCTCCTCAGGTCATCACAGAATCATTAGGGAAGGGAATCACAACACAGCCCAGCGTGGAACATCGTACCAGGGTCAGTGGACTGACCGACCCTGCCCTGCCTTTGTCAGGCAGGACTTGTTCTCCCTTTCCAGGTAAAACATCCCTCTGGGTTCATCACTTCTGTGAAAGCCAGACAGCAGTGACGTAAGAGCAGGGCTGAGCACCAGGGAAAAGTCCTCTCTGGGAGGTGGAATTCTTGCTGTGATGAATCAAACAAGAAACATTCCCACTGACCTCACCAGGGTCAGGAGCCAGTGCCAGGGGGCTGATGGCTAATGCACCCAAGAGGCTCCTCTCCACCACAGGAAGCCCAGCTGGTCATCACAACACGGTCCAGGTCAGAGCTCCCCCGGAGACACCCTGCAGTTGGGTGAACTGCTGGGAGAGGCAGATTGCCCAGTGTCAGCTGCTGGCTTGGGAGCCACCTCTGCAGACAGAGAGGGAACTGGATCCAGAGGCAGACCCCTCCCAGACCCAGCCCGCGTCGCCCGGCGCAGGCAGGGCTTCGCGCCGAGCTCCCTCTCCAAACCAAACAGTTAATTACTCACAGTGTTTGCCCACAGCGCTCCTGATTCACGCCTCTTATCTGGGGGGCACTGGGCTACCATCACCCTGGGCTGAGAAAGTGAAAGAGGGGCTTGTGCAGCTCACCCTGAGAATCTCCTGCCCCACAAACCTGTTGGACCTGTTGGACTGACCAGCTTCAGTCAGGGCAGGTGGGAACCCTCGGGGAGCTTCTAGGCAGCATTGTCCCTCTAGCAGTAACCTGAACGTGGGCTGATGCTAAAGGACGTGGTCCTGCTCCCCCCAGCCCAGCCCAGTCCCCCAGTTGTTGTCTTGCCCACTGACCTGGCTGGAAATAGCCTAAAAACAACCCAAACCACAACCCAACACGAATAAAAGCAGCAAAAACTGGGCATCATTGCTGCCTGATCGCAGACTCGCAGAACATCAGGGATTGGAAGGGACCTCATAAGATCATCCAGTCCAATCCCCCTGCCCAGAGCAGGATCTCCTAGATCCAGTCACACAGGAACACGTCCAGGTGGGTCTTAAACATCTCCAGAGAAGGAGACTCCGCAGCTCCTCTGGGAAGCCCATTCCAGGGCTCATCATCCTCACTGGGAAGAAGTTCCTGCTCAGATTGAGGTGGAACCTCCTCTGTTCCAGTTCCATTGAGTTTGAAATGTCTCCAGAGAAGGAGACTCCACAACCCCCCTGGGCAGCCCCTTCCAGGGCTCTGTCACCCTCACCGGGAAGCAGTTCCAAAGGATCACACCAGGGATGACTCTTACTGACAGTGAATGGGTTGTGGAGTCTCCTTCTCTGGAGATGTTTCAAACCCATCTGGACGTGTTCCTGTGTGACTTGTTCTGGGTGATCCTGCTGTGTCAGATGGATTGGACTGGATGATCTTTCAAGGTCCCTTCCAACCCCTAATGTCCCGTGATTAGGTGACTTCCACCCATGGCCAGCATCTTGCCCAACCAGGACAATGTCTCGGAGTGTAAACACAAGTGAAGCCACCAGAGCCCATCTGAATCCATCCTGTTACCTGCAGGGTTGCACGTAGGGGGTGGAGAGGACAGCCAGGCCAGAGGAAAGCCAGGACTGCAGAAGAAATGAGGAGGTCCTTGATTCCTTGAGAGATGCAGGCTGGTGAGAATTAGATCTGTCCTAGCAGACCTCCAGCAGCAGCTAAGGGAGACCCAGAAACCACCTCAGGTCACTTGGGGTCTTTGCAGCCATAGGAACAGCCAGGGTTGATCCCAGTCTGCCAACCAGCACAGACCTCAGGAATAACTGGAGGAGTCAGCTGGTCGAAGCACAGCGTGAACATCTCCCTCGCTGGAATGTGTTTGCTGTTCCCAGGCAACAGGCCAGTGTTTGCTTGGCCAAGAGCACCGGGTGGAGATCAAATCCCCTGCTCCTGCCCTGGAAATGCCATTGTGAAGGGAGCTGTGCCACCGGGAGCACAGCAGCAGCAGGCTCCTGCTCAGAGAGGCTGAGCCCTCACAGCCTTGGGCCAACCCTCATGTCTGGGCTGTCCTTCATGCCCTCAGCCATCCCACACTAACTGCCTGCAGCCTGTGCAGGAGAAAGGGGGGGGCAAGAACCAGCCTGCTCCTCCAAATGTGGCCACATCTCACCTCCTGGGGAGTCAAAGACATCATCATCCAGCTGGATTACCTCTCTTAAGAGAGATGGGGTTGGTCATCCTAAAGGGGAGAAGACTCCGGGAGGACCTCACAGCAACCTTCCAGTCCCTGAAGGCAGCTGGGGAGGACTGTTCACAAGGGCAGGGAGAGATAGAATGAAGGATCAGAGTTTGAAGCTGGATTTAGGCTGGACATCAGGAAAACTTTCTTGAATCTGAGGGTGGTGGCTCCCTGGAGGTGGATGGGGCCATCTGTAACAGACAGCTGGACGTGACCACGCAGGGAGGAGACCTCAGCCATGCAGACTCAAGCCCTAACCCTAAGCCACAGGACCAAGCCCAGCATTTACAGAATAAAAACAGGTACAAAGAAAGGATTTGCAGGTTCAGGCCACACAGAACGATGACTTCTTCAACTCAAAACAACAACTTCTTCAACTCAGAGAGTGAAAAAGCTGCTGCAGGCTGCGAGATGGGGAGCAGACCGGGTTTCAGTGCAAGGCAAGGCCACCACAAAGACTAGTTGCCAATGTAATCAGTGTGATGTGCTTCACACAACAGGTACCAAACGTGCCTGAGGTGCCCTGGCTACCAGCCCTGACCTCCAGCTGCTGCGTCAGAAGGGCCACCAGGCTCTGGTGTCGCAACTGCCAGCCCAGTGTGGGTTGTTCAGGTGATGATCGGGATCCAAATGCCAACAGCTGGATCTCCACAAACACACAGTCACAGAACATCAGGGGTTGGAAGGGTCCTTGAAAGATCGTCCAGCCCAATCTCTCCACCACAGCAGGTTCCCCTAGATCCAGTTGCACAGGAACATGGCCAGGTGGGTTTTAAACATCTCCAGAGATGGAGACTTCACAACTGCCCTGGGAAGTCCCTTCCAGTGCTCTGCCACCCTCAGTGTGAAGAAGGTCCTTCTCAGATTGATACGGAACCTCCTCTGTTCCAGCTCACACCCGCTGCCCCTTGTCCCATCATTGGTTGCCCCTGAGCAGAGCCTGGCTCCATCCTCCTGACACCTTCACATATTGATAGACCTTAATGAGGTCACCCCTCAGTCTCTGTTTCTCCAAGCTTAAGAGCCCCAGCTCCCTCAGCCTTTCCTCAGTAGGGAGATGCTTCACTCCCTTCACCATCTCTGTGGCTCTACAGTGGGCTCTCACCATCAGTCCTGTGTCTCTCTTGAACTGAGGGGGTCAGAACTGGACACAACACTCCAGCTGTGGTCTCACCAGGGCAGAGCAGAGGAACAGAAGAACCTTTCTCTCGATCTGCTGACCATCCCCCTTCTGATCCAATCCTTCCTTTAAAACAATCAGGCTGCTCAGGTCCTGAGCAGAAGGCAGATGAAGTCAGGGATGCCCATGCCTGGGTCCTGAGCAGAAGGCAGATGAAGTCAGGGATGCCCAGCCCTGGGTCCTGAGCAGAAGGCAGACGAAGTCAGGGATGCCCAGCCCTGGGTCCTGAGCAGAAGGCAGATGAAGTCAGGGATGCCCATGCCTGGGTCCTGAGCAGAAGGCAGACGAAGTCAGGGATGCCTGTCCCTCCCCTCTGCGGCCATTAGACATCTGCAGACTGATTTGCCTCCTCCCCAGCCCCAGAACCTCTGAGGCACCCAGGAGCTAATTCCTGTGCAGTGTGTCACGGAGCACAGAGCAGCCTCTGGACGTGGTGGGCGCTGAGGAAAACCATCTGCTGGCAGGCCAGAGGCTGGGGAAGGGCAGGAGGCTGTGGGACCAGCCCCAGTAGGCTAACCAGTAGCTGGGGCCAGCATGGTCCTGGGACCACGCCGGAGGGAGCAAGCGCAGCTGCTGTTCAAGCAGAGAGACTTCCTGCCGCTGGTTTCTGAGGGACATCTGGTTAATGTTGGTGCTGTCTGGGTTTGGCTTTTCCTCCCCAAGGCACCTTCAGCAGCTCTACCCATGCACTGCAGCTGCAGAGCAAGGGCTTGCAGCGGCGTGGAGGATGCATCCTGGCCACCTGTGTGTCCGTCCCTGCGGAGCCTGCAGCGTTCAGACAGCTCCAGACACAGCTCTTCTCTGAGATGCTGCTGCTCCCACTAAGGGAGAGCAGCTGAGCTGGAGATAAGTGGTGGCGTCCTGCCCCCGTGGCTGCAAACACCACGGCCACGTGCTGCTCTGGCTCTGCACTGCACCTCCAGGCGCCTGCACGAGCAAGTCCAGACACATCAGGTCACCTCCTTGGAGCAGGACACTCACCCGTGGCGCCAGAATCCAGTCATGAACTGGGATGGGTGTCCAGCAGCAGGTCGAGGGAGGGGATTCTGTCCCTCTGCTCTGGGGAGATCCTCTCTGCAGCGCTGGGTCCAGCTCTGGGCTCCTCAGCACAGCAGAGACAGGGACCTGTTGCCAGAGGAACTGCTGGGAGGGCTGGAACCCTTCTGCTGTGGGGCCAGGCTGGGAGAGTTCAGGGTGTTCTGCCTGGAGAAGCCTCCAGAGAGATCTTCTTGTGGCCATTCAGTGCTTAAAGGGGTCAGTAAGAAAGCTGGGGACAGCTGGAATTTTCAGCAGGGGCTGTTGTGACAGGACAAGGGGTGATGGGCTTAAACTAAGAGAGATTCAGACTGGATAGAAGAAAGAAACTGATGATGCTGAGGGTGGAGAAACATGAGCACAGGCTGCCCTGAGATGTGTGGGAAGCCCCATCCCTGGAGACATTCCAGGTCAGGTCAGACGGGGCTCTGGGCAACCTGCTCTAGTTGGAGATGTCCTTGCTCACTGCAGGGGGGTTAGATAAGATGAACTTTGAGGGTCCCTCTCAAACCAGCCTGTGATTCTAAGGTTCTATGTTTCTGAGATTGTATTAGTCCTTCATTCAATCACTCTACAGCACCAGCATCAACGTGCTCCTCCCTGCTTAGCTTGTAGCTCGAGGGCTTCAGCCTCATTTCTGCTAGAGAGACCCCACCACACCATCTCTCACACTGGAGATGCTGGTCCTCAGAGTCACATGGTGGGTCCTTCATCCCCCCCAACACTTCTCTGATGATGCTTCAGGCACATCCTTGCAACCACCACTCCCACAGTTGGGGCTGCAGGTCCCTCTTCTCCCCCCTGGCCATGTGTGGCCGGGTCACAGGACTCGCTGTTTGAACACCCAGTGTCCCAAGAGCCAAAGTCCAGCTAGTGAGGGGCCCCCTTATCTTCACTGTTTGATGAAAGTGATCCTTGTTCTGTCCAAGCAGCCTGAAGGCCACTGGTGCTTTACAGACTCCAGCACTCCTTGGCATCCAGCCTGCAATCAAAAACCCATCCCAGTGACTCCTGTAAAGGGAAACTGAAAGACCTGGTGGTTCCTTCTGCTGTGAAGGGCAACCTTGATGAAGTGTTTTTATTTCCTCTGTCTGTTGCTGGCTGGAGGAGATTTCTGCTCATGATTTGCTTTATGTTGTTGAAACTCAGGTCTCCCCTCAGCTGGCTCCCTGGAACTGCCCTGGAGATCTAGCACAGAGCTGAGAGCCTGCCAGACCTCTCAGGAGAGCTCCTGCTCCTCATCCTTACCGGGAGACATCCCAGCTCTCCCATTGAACACAGGCACCAGGGAGCCAGAGGCTCAACTGCCCTTTCTCCTGACAGTTGTAAACAAACCCCTGGCAAACGGTCCCCCTGCAGCTGGGAAAGCAAAACCAGACCTTGGAGGTGTGAGGATCCCACGACTTTCAGCCAGCGCTGCGCGCTGGGCTGTGCCGAGGAGGGGCTCTGGCTTCCTTCACGCTCGCTTCTGTCAGTGCTGAGCGCAGAGACTGTGCTCGGCCGGGTCCTGCAGACACTTGGACGGGACGTTCACATCACCTGCCCGAGCCCACAGACAGACACAGCGAGGGCCGGGCTGCGCCAGCCCCAGCGTCCTGTCTCCAGCAGCAGGCAGCAGCGGGCTCCCCAGAGCTCGGAGTCATTTGTTGACAAAACCTCTTTTCTTTTTTCTCTTTTTTCTTTTTTCCTTTTTTCTCTTCTCTTATCTTCTCTTCTTTTCTCTTTTTTCTTCTCTTCTCTCTTCTCCTCTCTCCCCTCTCCTCTCTTCTCATCTTTACTTTCCCTTGTCTTTTCTTTGCTTCCCCCTTCCCTTCCCCCTTCCCTCTTTTTTCTGTCTTTTCTTCCTCTCTTCTCTCCGCTCTTCTCTCCTCTCCTCTTTTTCCCTTTTCTCCTTTCCTTTCCTTTCCTTTCCTTTCCTTTCCTTTCCTTTCCTTTCCTTTCCTTTCCTTTCCTTTCCTTTCCTTTCCTTTCCTTTCCTTTCCTTTCCTCTTCCCTTTCCCTTTTCCCTTTTCCCTTTTCCCTTTTCCCTTTTCCCTTTTCCCTTTTCCCTTTTCATTTTCCGTTTTCCCTTCCCCTTCTCTTTCCCTTGTGTTTCNGGGGCTCTGGGCAACCTGCTCTAGTTGGAGATGTCCTTGCTCACTGCAGGGGGGTTAGATAAGATGAACTTTGAGGGTCCCTCTCAAACCAGCCTGTGATTCTAAGGTTCTATGTTTCTGAGATTGTATTAGTCCTTCATTCAATCACTCTACAGCACCAGCATCAACGTGCTCCTCCCTGCTTAGCTTGTAGCTCGAGGGCTTCAGCCTCATTTCTGCTAGAGAGACCCCACCACACCATCTCTCACACTGGAGATGCTGGTCCTCAGAGTCACATGGTGGGTCCTTCATCCCCCCCAACACTTCTCTGATGATGCTTCAGGCACATCCTTGCAACCACCACTCCCACAGTTGGGGCTGCAGGTCCCTCTTCTCCCCCCTGGCCATGTGTGGCCGGGTCACAGGACTCGCTGTTTGAACACCCAGTGTCCCAAGAGCCAAAGTCCAGCTAGTGAGGGGCCCCCTTATCTTCACTGTTTGATGAAAGTGATCCTTGTTCTGTCCAAGCAGCCTGAAGGCCACTGGTGCTTTACAGACTCCAGCACTCCTTGGCATCCAGCCTGCAATCAAAAACCCATCCCAGTGACTCCTGTAAAGGGAAACTGAAAGACCTGGTGGTTCCTTCTGCTGTGAAGGGCAACCTTGATGAAGTGTTTTTATTTCCTCTGTCTGTTGCTGGCTGGAGGAGATTTCTGCTCATGATTTGCTTTATGTTGTTGAAACTCAGGTCTCCCCTCAGCTGGCTCCCTGGAACTGCCCTGGAGATCTAGCACAGAGCTGAGAGCCTGCCAGACCTCTCAGGAGAGCTCCTGCTCCTCATCCTTACCGGGAGACATCCCAGCTCTCCCATTGAACACAGGCACCAGGGAGCCAGAGGCTCAACTGCCCTTTCTCCTGACAGTTGTAAACAAACCCCTGGCAAACGGTCCCCCTGCAGCTGGGAAAGCAAAACCAGACCTTGGAGGTGTGAGGATCCCACGACTTTCAGCCAGCGCTGCGCGCTGGGCTGTGCCGAGGAGGGGCTCTGGCTTCCTTCACGCTCGCTTCTGTCAGTGCTGAGCGCAGAGACTGTGCTCGGCCGGGTCCTGCAGACACTTGGACGGGACGTTCACATCACCTGCCCGAGCCCACAGACAGACACAGCGAGGGCCGGGCTGCGCCAGCCCCAGCGTCCTGTCTCCAGCAGCAGGCAGCAGCGGGCTCCCCAGAGCTCGGAGTCATTTGTTGACAAAACCTCTTTTCTTTTTTCTCTTTTTTCTTTTTTCCTTTTTTCTCTTCTCTTATCTTCTCTTCTTTTCTCTTTTTTCTTCTCTTCTCTCTTCTCCTCTCTCCCCTCTCCTCTCTTCTCATCTTTACTTTCCCTTGTCTTTTCTTTGCTTCCCCCTTCCCTTCCCCCTTCCCTCTTTTTTCTGTCTTTTCTTCCTCTCTTCTCTCCGCTCTTCTCTCCTCTCCTCTTTTTCCCTTTTCTCCTTTCCTTTCCTTTCCTTTCCTTTCCTTTCCCCTTCCCTTTCCCTTTTCCCTTTTCCCTTTTCCCTTTTCCCTTTTCCCTTTTCCCTTTTCCCTTTTCATTTTCCGTTTTCCCTTCCCCTTCTCTTTCCCTTGTGTTTCCTTTCTTCTCCCCGTTCCCCGTCTCCCCTCTCCCCGAGCCCTCCCCTTCCTCCCCCTTCCTCCTGCGCACCCCGGCAGCGCGCACACCCCCCGGCAGCGCGCACACCCCCCGGCAGCGCGCACACCCCGGCAGCGCGCACACACCCCGGCAGCGCGCGCACACCCCGGCAGCGCGCACATCCCGGCAGCGCAGCTGTTTGCTGTCGTGTTGAAACGCACCTGAGATTGACCAAGTTCCCTCCGCTGCGGGCAGGTTACACAACCCCCGACCCCCCCACGCCCTGGGCAGTATAAATCCGGGCTTTTCCTTCACTCCTCCTCCCTGTGGTGGAACCTCCACCCACGTCCAGCCATGCGGGTCCTCCAGCTGCTCTTTGCAGTCATTGCCATCCTCCTCCTCCAGAACGTCCCCGGTAAGGACAAACTACTCACAGGGGTTTCTGCAGGACAGAGAAGAGGCAGGTTCCTACCCTCAGCTAGAAAAGGAGAGGTCAGGACAGGGCCCTCAAGTCACACCAGGTCAAGCCAAGGCTGTCCTGACTCTTGCTACCAAGGAAGCCATGTCTTCTGAAGTGGTCTCCATGAAGCTCCTGGATGCAGTCATCTCAGCTTCATGGACTGCTCTTCATACCCTCCAAGCCCACTCAAACCCTAAGCCAGGAGCCTGAGCACTGTTCCTCACCTCTCCAAGCCTCATCCTCCACAGAACAAGGAGGACCCCATGAAAGCAGAGGGGAAAGAGCAGGGTGAGGGGAAGGCTGGCAGCTGATTTCTTTCTCTGTTTTCTTCTGAGACTCTGCTTTAATGAGACAACTGCTCCTTAGCTTCACTTTTTCACTGGTTGCTTGTTGGGAGTCGAGGTTTCCTCCATCTGAAAGGTCACTGTGAGGTTACTAGGGCTATGGTGGCACAACTCGGTCAGAAAACAAACCTGATAACCGTGGAGAGGAGGTCTGCTTGCTCACCGGGGTTCTAATCGTGTGGTTCTTCATTAGCCCAGAACTGGAGACAACACTCCAGATGTGGTCTCACCAGGGCAGAGCAGAGGGGGAGAAGAACCTCCCTCCATCTGCTAAACATCCCCCCTTCTGATCCACCCCAGGATGTTGTTGGCCCTCTTAGTCACAAGGGCTCATTGCTGGCTCATGATCATCCTGCTGGCTACCAGGACCCCCAGGTCCCTTTCTTCAACGACTTGGTCTAGGTGATCCTACTCTGGACTAGATGATCTTTCCAGGTCCCTTCCAATCCCTAATGTTCTGGGTGATCCTACTCTGGACTAGATGATCTTTCCAGGTCCCTTCCAATCCCTAATGTTCTGGGTGATCCTACTCTGGACTAGATGATCTTTCAGGGTCCCTTCCAATCCCTAATGTTCTGGGTGATCCTACTCTGGACTAGATGATCTTTCCAGATCCCTTCCAATCCCTAATGTTCTGGGTGATCCTACTCTGGACTAGATGATCTTTCCAGATCCCTTCCAATCCCTAATGTTCTGGGTGATCCTACTCTGGACTAGATGATCTTTCAGGGTCCCTTCCAATCCCGAATGTTCTGGGTGATCCTACTCTGGACTAGATGATCTTTTGAGGTCCCTCCCAATCCCCAAAGTTCTGTGTTTCTGTGAACTGAGGTCTTAGTGTTAATGAAGGGACAGAGAAGGGTTTGACCAGCTCTTGGTGGTGGGATATCCCTCCCGAACCCTGTGCTTAGGGCATGAAGGAAGCAGCACATCCCCTTTTTATCGAAACAGGGAGGTCTAAAAAGACCCAGAATTGAACAATCCCAAAACCCCTGAACAAACCCATAGGTAGAACAAGTGGTCCAAAAAGACACAGAGATTCCAACTGGACACAAGAGGAGCATTTTTTTTCCAGTGAGAACAATCAACCACTGGGATAATCTCCCCAGGGAAGGGGTGGAGACCCCATCATTGGACACCTGTAAGATTCATGAGTCCAGGCCATGCTTTTAGCCAAGGAGGTTGGACCAGATGATCTTTGAGGTCCCCTCCAGCCTGGTGCTCTGGGTTGGAAGGGACTTTAAGATCATCTAGATCCACCCCTCCTACCATGGGCGAGGACACCTCTCACCAGACCAGGTTGCCCAGAGCCCCGTCCAACCTGGCCTTGAACGCTTCCAGGGATGATGGAGCAGCCACAGCCTCCCTGGGCAACCTGTCCCAGGGCCTCAGCACCCTCACAGGGAGGAATTTCTTCCCAAGACCTCATCTAAATCTCCCCTCTTCTAGCTTAAAGCCCTCATCCCATCACTACAAAGCCTTGTACAAAGCCCTCCTGAGCTTTCCTGTAGCCTCTTCTGGATACTGGAGCTGCTCTAAGATTTCCATGGAGCCTTCTCTTCTCCAGCCTGTCCCCATAGCAGAGGGGCTCCAGCCCTCTGATCATCCCTGTAGCCTCCTCTGGACTTGCTCCAACACTTCCATGTCCTTCTTGTGTTGGGGACTCCAGAGCTGGACACAGGACTCCCTCGACCCACTGGCCACACTCCTCTTGATGCAGCCCAGGGTACGATTTGCCTTCTGGGCCAATTCCCTCATTCCCAGCTGCAAGCGTCTCATCGCTCGCAGTCACCAGTTGAGCTCCAAGTGGGCTTGAACATCCCCTGAGCAGGTCTCCTGTCCCCTTTCTCCCTGCAGCAAGAGGCCTTTCCGACAGCCAGCAGTGCAGAAGCAACCGTGGCCACTGCCGGAGGCTCTGCTTTCACATGGAGCGCTGGGAAGGGACCTGTGGCAACGGCCGCCTGCGCTGCTGCCGATGACAGTGGCCATGCTTGGTGGCCCAGAGGAACCAGCTCCGAGGCCCTGCAAGCGCAGCTGTGCGTAGGATCTGCTCTTGGACCCTTCCGTGCCTGCGCGTGCCGCGCGGTTTGTCCATCACCAATAAACCTGCTGGGCTCAGATGTCCTTTGGGTGCCTCCGAGACGGACCGTCCTGCCTGACACTTGGGATCTGATGCTGCCTGAGATGCACCAAGGCATCCAAAGCAGCCTGGGATGTGGCACAAGACCAAGCTGTGGATGTCCCTTCCCCAGAAGGCCAAGTTGGATGGGGCTCTGGGCATCCTGATTTAGCAGGAAGTTTCCCTGTCTGGTTGGAGCTGGAGGATCTCTGAGGTCCCTTCCAACCCAACCAGTCTATGGTTCTATGATTTTAAGACACTTGTGCCTTTCCAGGGTGGCAGCAAGATGGGGATCTGATGGGCTTCTCCCATTAGTTATGAAGACTCTCCTCTGGCCCACCACCTTTATCAACCTCTATCTCTTGTTCTGTCTACAGAAGAGGTCACAGCAGGGTCCATCCTCTTCAAGGAGATGGATCCAAGACAGGGGTATGGTCTGCCCTCCAGAAGTAGGAGCACAGTGATGTTAACCTGGCTCAGGTTATCCACCTCTGAGATGAGATGGGGAAATCCCACTGCCATGGGCAAAACATTCCACCAGGTGCTCACACAGTGAGAGCGATGGCTTCAGCATCTGTCCTGCTTCTCTTGGAGCAATTTGTAGGTGAAACCCTGCTCACACAGGGCCAGATTTGGACAAAACCAGAAGCTGCTCATAAGGCTGCTGGAGAGAGCAAAAGGAGCTTTCTGCTCTCACTGCCACTTGCTGGTGAAGATACCTCCAGGTGAACGTGGTTGTGGGGCTGGGGGCAGCAGAAGGGGATTCAGTCAGCTGCCCTGACAGTGGATGGGTCCTGAAGCATGTACAGAGCTCTTGCATCTCATAGGGGTTGAAAATAGGTGGGGAGATGGTCTTTGGTGCGTGGGGAGGGAAGGTTTCCACCCTTATACATGACCTCTGTGTATAGCCTGTGCTGTTCCCTGAGCCACGTCAGGTGCAGACCCGGCCCAGAGTGGAGCCATTTTCATCCACGCCTCATTCATGCAGTGTCTTGGGAGGTGGAAGAAAATAAACTCATATTTCAGCCCAGATTCAACATCACAGTGGACATCACCACCTCTTTTCCTGCATATGCATGATTCCTGCATGGAATTACGAGTGGGAATGGGGCAAGGGCACCTACAACAACTCCTCACCAGGGAGTAAATGTTGACTAGTGCTGAGTGAGAAGGGGAACTGCCCTCCACAATGTGTGCTGGAGTAGGACCCCAAGAGCAGACCCTCACCTAGGAGAGGAGGTGATGGAGAGTGAGCAAAACCAGAGGTATCTTGGAGGTGTGAGGAGAGAGAGGGCATGAACTGGTGTGAAGCTCTTTGTACCAGGAAAGCTGGAAGGTTCACCTCTGGAAAATACCCACCCAGGAGCTTCCTAGAACTGCAAAACCCCTGCCACACACCAGGTTTTCACCTCAAACCAGTTGCAGGAGATGGATGAGCCTTGTCCTAGAAGAAACAATGACTCCGCTGTGCCAGTTGACATCCAGTAGGGATCCGTCCCATCTCTCTCTGGACTCTCAGCAGGGAGAGATTCCTCCCTCTCCCTCTCCCACCTCTTCTAAACCAGCAAGGCACTGGGCTTCCAAGCACTCCCAGGCTGTGGGTACCCCTGTCCTCACTCCTCTCACTTTGCAGATGCAGAGGCAAAGCCATCACACAGTGCTCTCTCCTGGATGCCTCTCCTCCCCGTTGAGTGGCAGTCTGGTTCCTCGGGGGCCTCGGAAAGCTCAGCCAGAGGTTAGCAGCCACTGTGGCTCACATGAGCCATCGGTCCCATCGAGCAGATAAGGCTCCCCTCGATAACGAGACCTGCCAGAAACGAGCCTCCAGTTTTTCCACCTTTTTGAAGTCTGGCCGGTGAAGCTTTGCAGAGCTTTGTCTCTTTGCCAAAGTAACCAACTTCCAGCTCCAACCTTCATCTTCCCTTCTCTTCCCCAGCCTCGTCCCCCCGCCGCCTTCCCTCTTCCTCCTCGCTCCTCCATGCACACGCCTCTCCGTGGGGCTGATAGGGAACTGGGGAGGGGGGGGGACAAGTGGGGGTGATGTCATCTGTTTGTGGCCCTGCAGAGGAGCAGGCGCTGCTGGAGAAGGCGAGGGTTGGACGGGTCTGTCTCTACCCAGCCTGGCGCCGGGAGCTACTGGGAGCCTTCCTTTCGCCGCCGTCTCTAGGTCTTATCAGGGGCAGGGTGACACCTTGGGGACGGGCTGCCGGGGCTGCGAGGGAAAGGCGGCGGGGAGCCCCTGGACGTGAGCCGTGTGCGAGGCACGGCGTGCACACGGGGATGTGAGCGTGCGCTCGCCGGCGGCAGATGCAGAGGGAAGCTGCTCGCGGCAGGATGGAGCCAGCTATCAGCCGCCGCGGAGAAGAAAGCGTCTCCGTGCTGAAGCCCAGCCAAGTCAAGGGCGATGCTGTCACCCACCTCCGCTCCTGGGAAGGACTCGGAGAGTTTAACCTCTCACATCCCAGGCAGGCAACCTGGAACATCCCACATGACCATCCCGCTGTGGCAGGGGGATTGGACTGGATGATCTTTCGGGGTCCCCTTCAATCCCTAAAGTACTGTGATCTACAAAGGGTTAAAAGACCACGGAATCTCTGAATGTAGTGGGTTGGAAGGGATTTCCAAAGGCCATCTAGTCTAACTCCTCTACAACCAGCAGGGCCACCACTCACTAGACCACATCACCCAGAGCCCCATCCAGCCTGACCTTGAATGGCTCCAGGGATGGGACCTCCATCACCTCTCTAGGCAGCCTGTTCCAGGGATCCACCACCCTCAGATTCAAGAATGTTTTCCTCATGTCCAGCCTAAATCAACTCTTCTCCAGCTTAAAGACCCCTCATCCTGTCATTCCTTGGTCTTGTGAACAGTCTTCCCCAGTCTTCTGATAGGCTCCTCTCAGGGACTGGAAGGTTGCTATAAGGCAAGATCCCTCTTGCCCTCAAAGAAGGAGGTGAGGGAACAGAGAAAGAGGTGACTCCACCTGACCCATCAAGGGACACGGTTTGGTGGTGACCTGGCAGTGCTGGGTCGAAGGTTGGACTTGATCAAAGGTCTCTTTCAATGAGATACTGTGGTTGTGTGATCACACCCAAAGCTTGGGGTAGGTGCTGATCTCAGGCAGGGCTGGCGATGGATTCACGATAGAAATGGTCTTGAGAGGGAGCATCCAGTCCTCCTCCCACTGTTTTGTGGCACTTGTTCTCCAACTGGGAAACCTTCATTCTCCATAAATCAGCTATAAATCACCCACTTTTCTTCTCTCCCTCAGAATCAGGCTTTGGTCAGAAAAATATGAAGTATTTTTGGCTAAACCCACAACAAAGAGTGGTTCCTATCTCCTACATCACAGCCCTTGGGAGGGAAGAGCCTACTGGGGCTCCGGTGCTGCAGCCCAGGGAGTTTCCCACAGCCCTGTCCTTGAAGTATTTTATTTCCTATCACTTATTAATGATAGAGATGACAGCTTCTTCCTGACCCCAATGGATTGCCTTGCTCACACCCCACTTTGGAGACCGGTGGTCTAGAGGGAAGTAGAGGCTTTGGGGAGAGAACCTACAGCCCCCAATGAAAGGGGCAGAAGGGTTCTCTTTCTAGCTGGAAAACTTAACAAATTCATCTACTTTTCTTGGAAAAACACAAGATTTGCCCTAAAAATCCTTCTCAGCTGTTGGAATCACAGGGGGAAAATAGATCCTGGAAAGGTAGGATTGCTATAAAGTCGATGACTTGACACCTAAGAGCCCCTCTCACCTCAGGCAAAACCAAGCCCTTAGGCTGAGTCAATCATTTGACCATCTACGAAGTGAAGGTCTCCGTTGCCTTGGCCTTCATGGCTCCTTTGAGTGATGGAGAAACAGGCTCTGTGCAACAAGAAACTGTGTCTTAGAATCATAGAATCATTAGGGATTGGAAGGGACCTCCAAAGATCATCCAGTCCAATCCCCCACCACAGCAGGATCATCTAGACCAAGTTATAGAATCATAGAATCATTAGGGATTGGAAGGGACCTCCAAAGATCATCCAGTCCAATCCCCCACCACAGCAGGATCATCTAGACCAAGTTATAGAATCATAGAATCTTTAGGGATTGGAAGGGACCTGGAAAGATCATCCAGTCCAACCCCCCCACCACAGCAGGATCACCTAGACCAAGTCACACAGGAACGTGTCCAGGTGGGTTTTATAGAACCATCTTCCACTGGTTTTCTTACTGCTGGGGATGGCAAAGGGGTCCCAGTGTGACCTGCCACCATGGAGACCCTTCTCTTGGCCAAAGGGACCCCGCCAGCAGAACCTTGGCCATTTTCTGCATGAACAAACCAACGTCCTGTTCGTAGTTCCCTACGAGGGGACGGAGAACAGATGCAGCTACCGGGACTGCCCCACGCTGAGCTCGGCTCTCCACGCCAGAGCCTGGCGCTTGCTCAGCTCCAACGTCCCAGAGGCTGGGTAGTAAAGTTCATTCTTCCTAGGGGTAAATAAATGACTTCACTCTCCTGGAGAGGTGCTCTGGGCTCTTTCAGCAGCCCTGCACCAAAGAGCAGCCCCTTCTCCCTGGGGAGGAAGCGCTGGCTGGCTGGGGGATGCTCCAAAGCAAACACCACGTTGAGCAGCTGCTGGCTGCTCCCCAGTGTGTCAGCAAAGCCACCTGCAGCCAAGAGCTTGTGGCTCTTGCTTTGGAGATGCCCCTGGGAGGAGAGGCAGTGCTGAGTTAGGCTGAAAGTGTTGGAGAAAGGCTTCACATCCCAGGTAAGGGAGGATCAAAAACCCCTTTCCCTTCCCCATCCTGCCTCCCTGAGCCATAGCCTGCAGGACCTTCCCCCAAGCCTCATGAGCACTCAGTCCTTCCTTTAGGATGAGATCCCTGGACCTGGGATGGACACAAAAGTTGTCAGGAGGCTTTGCTGTCCAGATCCTCATGCTGCTATCAGCAACTCCCACACACTGGAAGTGAGCTATGTGACAACATTTTTCCCATCACCAAGCTTATCGTTGCTGAGAAGAGGAGAAGGGGCTGGGGAGGGGATGGGGAAGGAGAAGAGCTGCATGGGTGTGAACACCCACCCACTCCATCCTTTACCCACCCTTCACCCACCCCACGCTCCTCCCAGTCTGTGAAAGGAGAGGGAAAGCAGGGCTTTGGAGGAAGATGCTGGCAAAGCAGCTGAATCAGACCTACAGCCTCCTGGCCCACGGACACAGTCCTGCATTCCTTGGGTAAGATCCCAAAACACTTCTCAAAAACACATCTCTGAAGTCATGCGGGTGAGCACACTGATGGAGAGACCTTCTGCAAGGATGTTGGCTGGGCGAGCGAGACCCCAAGGGTACAGTCCCTCACTGGCGTCAGACTGATCCTCCCCAGCACCAGGGGAAGCTCCAGCCAGCAAGAAAGATTAATCCAGCAGAAAAAATCAGCTCTAGCAGACGTTGACAGAGCAACTGGGAGCCCAGCGCTGCAGCTGCAGTTGTCAACTGGGCATCTTGCTGGGTCTTTGCAGGGGTCACTTCAGCTGCACCCTAGGAAGGCAGAGGTGTGGTGCACAACCCTGTTTGGCAGAGCAGAGCCTGAAACCTGGCTCTCTGGGTCTTTGTCCTGAGAAGACAGAGGAAGCAGAAGGAAGATGAGGCTCATCAAGCTAGGTCCTTGCTTTAATGCTGACCCATGACCACGGAGATGAACAAGCCCTGAGCACAGTTTTGCCATCAGCACATTCCCAACCAGCTCGCCAGCAGTGAAGAGGTCTCAGAACCTTCAGGATGCTCCCAGGATCCTGTGGGCAAAGAAATGACTCTGAAGGGTCACCAGCTGAGGTTTCCCTCTATCATGTCCATCTCTTTAGGGAGGGTAACACCAAAGGTTGAAGATATAATCAGGATGGAAGATGGCAAGATCCTGCACTGGGGTTGTTTTCCATGCAGATGTAGAAAAAAGACTGTGTCTTAGAGAAACTTTGCAGCAGGACAAGACTCTCTTATGAGGAGAGGCTGAGAGAGTTGGGGTTGTTCAGCCTGAAGAGGAGAAGGCTTTGGGGAGACCTTACAGCGACCTTCCAGTCCCTGAAAGGGGCTGTCAGAAGGCTGGGGAAGACAGTTCATGAGGGCAGGGAACGATGGGATGAGGGGTCCTGGTTTGAAGCTGGAAAAGGGTAGACTGAGGCTGAACATGAGGGAAAAGCTCTTCAGTCTGAGGCTGGGGGATCCCTGGAACAGGCTGTCTGGGGAGGTGGTGGAGGTGCCATCCCTGGAGCCACTCAAGGTCAGGCTGGACGGGGCTCTGGGCAGTCTGCTCTAGTTAGAAAGGTCCACAGGCCTGAGTGATGAGTGGAAAAGTGGTGGTGCCTGCAGAAATCAGTGGGGGAACACAGTTGTGAGGTTCTACCACACTAGGAGTAGACACCAGGACACCTGCAAAGGGAACCATGAGGCAGAAGAGACCTGGGACATGGGCACAAGCCCCTGTCTCTGATATGCTTCATCCCAGCAAGGTTTTGAGTTCTGGCCACAAGACACCCCTTCCCAGTCTATCCCAGTAGGACTTGACCACCAGTCTCCCAGCCAGGTAGGACCTGTGAGACTGAGACCTCTCTCCTAACACCACGAGAAAGACTTTTCTGGGCTGCTTTTGTCTCGGCGGCTTCCTCCCGCGGCACGATGGCTACTGTAGGAGAAGCTGTGATCTTCACTTCCCCCCCTACCCTCCATTCTGTCTCTGCATTGCTCTTCCAGGGTCCTTTCCTTATCTCCCACCACCTTCCTGTTTTTCTTCCTCACCCAGCACCCTCCAGTCTCGCTGGCTCCTGGACCATCAGCTCCCGTTGAAGTGCTTCTTCCTTCGCTGGCCAACGTCCAGAGATAGCCCCAAGCATCCTGGGGGACCACGGGCATCCCACAGGACCCAGTCGAGGGAGGGTGGTGGTACTGACCCTGCGCTGAAGGAAATGGGCTTTGGAGGAAGCCAGGCTCCCAAAATATCTCCACAAAGGGTTACCCCAGGGAGGCACAGATAAGCACAAAAAGGCTCCTTTGCAGGGAGGGAGGAGGTCAGGGCTGCTTGTCTGAGATGTTTGTGCATCTTCTGGAGTAAACACCAGTCTGGGCTTTCCCAGCAGGCGCCCAGCATCCTTTTTAGAGGGAGGGGGCACTTGTTTGTTCAGCCTCTGCCCACCTTGGGACGTGCAGCTCAGCACCACAGCGGTGAGGAGGCCACGCTTGAGGCCACGGGGAGACAATATTAGGATGGCCAAGGTCTGACACAGCAATTCCCAGGAGAGGGACCTCTTCCTTTATCAGTGTTTATTGCCTGGGGTGGATGAGGTCCTAACCTCACTGTGCCTGATGCTGGAAAGACTCAGGGCTATTCCTTGCTCCCCAGATGTGACCCACAGGCACTTGGTGCATGCATGGGGCCAGAGTGACACAGTCCATCCCGTGGGACAGCTGCTGCCTCATGAGGACTACCACAGATGATGTCCACAATGCACCTCAGCATGCCAGTCACAGGATCCCATGGCTTTTGCAAACACCACTGCTTGAGAGCTACAAGCCCCTGGAGAAGCTGCAGATGCTTCTTGCATTCAGGCCATGCAGGGAGGCTTCACTGAGAAGACCTCGTGGTGTTCTGTCAGCCCTCAGAAGCTCTGAAGCTCTGATATGCTTCATCCCAGCAGGGTTTTGACTTCACACCGAGTTCTGTCCACAAGACACCCCTTCTCAGTCTATCCCAGGAGGACTTGACCACCAGTCAAGTCCAGCATATCTGGTCCCCTCTCCCAGTGGGGAACCAGATGCCTGAGCATGATGGAGGCTGCAGTCAGAAGCTGGAAGCACCACTTTCTCCATCCCAGAGGCTCTCCAACCCAGGACCCTCCTGCCACCAAGTGGAGGACAGGAATGAGGACCTAGTGAACAGCCCTATGCAGAAGAACAGCTGGAGATACCAACAGGACTATCCACAAGGGCCCCCTTTCCCCAGGTGAAGAAGGTCACCTCACAGGTAAATCATAGAATCATTCAGGTTGGAAAAGACCCTGGGATCCATTGCCATCCTCAGCTGGGAACAAACCCAACTCCCAAAGACCAACACATCTCTGAAGCCCCAGAACAGCCCAGTTCTGGGTCTCGGGTCACATACACGAGCACGAAGCACACTGGCTGTCTCAGAGCCAGCTCCATCCGCTCATCCTGAGCCAAACCTGCTGCCTTCCTCCTGCTGTATTTATCAGAACGATTTAGCCAGTTGGAAAGTGCCTGGGGAGGCAGCAGGGGTGGAGTGACCTTGGAAACCAGCCATGGGAGAAAACCTGCGGCCGCCTCCTCCGTCCTGACGTGGCTCTTGCGAGATGCTCTCACATCCCCCTCGGGGTAATTCCAGTGTAAAGCTGGGAGGCTGCTCATCATCTGCTGAACTCGCGCTCTGCAGATCATTTCCAGGCCTTCAGCACCCTTGTACATGTCCAGTTGGGCTCGTTGTCCTTCTGCTGGAGATCTGCCTGCCTCCCAGACCTTCACAATATCATAGAATTATAGAATCACTAGGGATTGGAAGGGACCTCGACAGATCATCCAGTCCAATCCCCCTGGACACAGCAGGGNCTCCATCTGCTAATCACCTCTCTTCTAATCCACCCCAGGATGCTGTTGGCCCTCTTGGCCACAAGAGCACATTGCTGGCTCCTGGCCATCCTGCTGTCCACCAGGACCCCCAGATCCCTTTCCCCTACACTGCTCTCCAACAGGTCAGTCCCCAGCCTATACTTGTCCCTGGGGTTGTTCTTGCCCAGGTGCCAGACTCTGCACTTACTCTTGTTGTACTTCATTACATTTCTCTCTGGCCAGCTCTCCAGCCTGTCCAGGTCCTGCTGAATGGCAGCCCATGGTCCTCCCTCTGTCCCTCACTGCTGTTCCTCTGATCCCACAGCCCAAAACTAGATTTCTCACTGATGCAAACACCACTGGTGAATGTAACCACCTGAAAAGCTCCTGTGGCCCCCAACGCTGTCCTGTGGCAACGAGGCCGGAGGAGGAAGACCTGCGAAACCTCTCCAAGACCCCCTGCAGCAAGAAAGGACAGCAGGCAGCTGCCTTCTGCTCCCCACTTGTTTGCACCCCTCGACTAGATCTACTCCCAGCTGGAAGCCCTGCCTGCACCAGCTCCAATCTCTGCAGCTGCAGGTGTTGCTCAAACTTCACGAGGGATTTCTGCCCTGTGCCAGCAATCTCTAATGTGGGCTCCCTGTTGGGCAACCAGGCTTGCAGCAACAGGGCTTCAATCCTCTTTGCTCTGGAGATCTGACGGTGCTTGGCTTCCAGGACTTGATTCAATCTCTCCTGTAGACACAGATAAGGATGCTGCAGCTCCAGGATCTCATCACCCCTGAAGTAGATCTGCCTCTGTTTCACTTAGGGAAGGGTGGAAAGAGGAGAGAGCTGGCTCTGTAGGGACAGATGCTACTGACCACATCTGGAGAGGGTTAAGGCTGAAGGTGAGGTGATCCCTATCTCCTCATCAACTTGCTCCCTTGTGTGGATGCTGGAGTGAGAGACTGTCCCCACAGGAGCTTAAAACGAGCTGGTCCAGCATCCTAGAGGTGTTTGGGACAGCAGTTCCCAAACAGATATGGAATGAGGTGATGAAACTCACTCTCCAGCAGTAAGACGTGGTGGGACCAGGGCCAACTTTCAGGATGCTCTAGGAACCACAGAATCACAGAACATTAGGGATTGGAAGGGACCTTGAAAGATCATCCAGTCCAATCCCCCTGACACAGCAGGATCCCCTAGATCCAGTCACACGGGAACATGGCCAGGAGGGTCTTGAACATCTCCAGAGAAGGAGACTCCACAACACCCCAGAGCAGCCCCTTCCAGGGCTCTGTCACCCTCACTGGGAAGAAGTTCCTTCTCAGATTGATGTGGAACCTCCTCTGTTCCAGCTCACACCCACTGCCCCTTGTCCTATCACTAGATGCTCCTGAGCAGAGCCTGGCTCCATCCTCCTGACACCCACCCTTCACATATTGATCAACATTAATGAGGTCACCCCTCAGTCTCCTCTTCTCCAAGCTCAAGAGACCCAGCTCCCTCAGTCCCTCCTCATCATGGAGGTGCTCCACCACCTTCACCATCCTCACGGCTCTACACTGGACTCCCTCCAGCAGCTCTGTGTCCTTCTGCAACTGAGGGGCCCAGAACTGGACACAAGATTCCAGATGTGGTCTCTGCAGGGCAGAGCAGAGAGGGAGAAGGACCTGTCTCGCAGCAGCAGGAGCTGTTTGACCGCAGTTTCTGCCCAGGGAAGGAAGGAGGCTCCACGCTCCCCTTTGCGCAGCCTTCCCGGACCAGGAGATGGCGTCAAAAAACTAGCGCAGCCCGAACCACACTCGTTTCCCTGCTGGTCTCGCCTCATGGAATCATCAGGGATCGGAAGGGACCTCCAAAGATCATCCAGTCCAACCCCCTTGACACAGTAGGGTCACCTAGACCAAGTCACACAGGAACATGTCCAGGTGGGTTTTAAACATCTCCAGAGAAGGAGATTCCACAACCTCCCTGGGCAGCCCCTTCCAAGGCTCTGGCACCCTCACCACGAAGAAGTTCCTTTTGATATTCATGTGGAACCTCCTGTGTTCCAGCTCACACCCACTGTCCCTTGTCCTGTCACTAGATGACACTGAGCAGAGCCTGGCTCCATCCCCCTGACACCCACTCCTCACATCTCATCCAGCAAACCACAGGCACTCAGAGGGCTCTTGGTGGGATGGAGGGTGCAGCACGTTCTTCCTCACAGGGAGGTCCCTTCCACCCGTGGGAAACTCCCCGCCAGCTTCCTCATCCTGCACTTCTTTTCTAAATAAAATAAAATGAAGTAAAAAGTTCTTCCAAGTTTATCCCACGTGAAAAACAGGTCCAGGCTGGCTTTTAGGTGCCCATTCCCCCCAGTTCATAGTCCCTCAGCGGTGACCCTCAGAAAACCCTCGCAGCACTTTGCCCTTCCTGCCCCAGCTCCTCACAAATGACCCCGACTTCCAGTCCCACCAACCCTCCTCCTATTTCCATTTCCCCCCTCCCTGAGGCTCACGGACAAACACAGCAGAGAGCAGGGGAAAACAGGGCTACCAGGAGAAAACGGGTCCCGGGTGGCCGGCGGCACGTGACAGACCCTCCCGCGTCACTGGGAGCCTGGCATGGTGCCTGCTCAGATAACCTTTCGCTGGAGAACCAAAAGCCCACCCATTTCAGAGGACCTCAGGAGGCTTTCCTTCCTGCCAGGAGCCAGCAGTCCTTCTAGCTCTGCAGGCAGGAGAAGGGTGCAGGCAGCACGGCCAAGAGCTCCAGCCAGGCTCCTCGAGGGTCAGGATGGCTGCTTTCTCCATCTGGGCTCACTGGGAGATGGACTTGGTCTGGGTGGTCCTGCTGTGGCAGGGGGATTGGACTAGATGGTCTCTCCAGGTCCCTTCCTAATGATCTGTGATTCCCAACCCTGTATCTGCTTGTGTGAGTGTAGGAGCAAGTCCCACCAGCAAAGAGCCCAGGTGGTCACCTTGGGTCAAGCTCTTGCCTTGGCGATGGACAACCTCGGAATTCTCAGAGAAAGGCAAAATTCTCCCCCCACAAAATGTGCCCAGAGGTCTCCCTGGAAAGTCAGGATGTCCAAGCTGCTCTGAGGTGAAGGTTCTGCTGTGCTGGTCCTGCAGAAGAGCAAGGACATGAAAGGGTGGGGTTCACTTGATTCATCCAGCAGCCCCACAAAAATGCTCTGGATGCAAATTTTTGGGGGTTACAGCCCCAGTGCCCTGGATTCTCAACCCCAGGGACCAGTATAGGTTGGAGACTGAGCTGTTGGAGAGGAGGAGAAAGGGACCTGGGGGTCCTGGTGGACAGCAGGGTGGCCAGGAGCCAGCAGTGTCGCCCTCTTGTGGCCAAGAAGGCCAGCAGCATCCTGGGGTGGATCAGAATGGGGGTAGTTAGCAGATCAAGAGAGGTTCTTCTCCCCCTCTGCTCTGCCATGGTCAGACCACATCTGGAGTGTTGTGTCCAGTTGTGGGCCACTCAGTTCAAGAAGGACACAGAGCTGCTTGAGAGACTCCAGTAACAGAGGTGATGGAGTGGAGCATCTCCCTGATGAGGAAAGGCTGAGGGAGCTGGGTCTCTTGAGCTTGCAGAAGAGGAGACTGAGGGGTGGATCAATATGGAAAGGGTGGGTGTCAGGAGGATGAAGCCAGGCTCTGCTCAGTGGCATCTAGTGATAGGACAAGGGGCAGTGGGTGTGAGCTGGAACAGAGGAGGTTCCATATGAATAAGAAGAGGAACTTCTTCCCAGTGAAGGTGCCAGAGCTCTGGAAGGGGCTGCCCAGGGGAGCTGTGGAGTCTCCTTCTCTGGAGACATTCAAAACCTGCCTGGATGTGTTCCTGTGTGACTGGATCTAGGGGATCCTGCTGTGTCCAGGGGGACTGGACTGGATGATCTTTCGAGGTCCTTTCCAATCCCTAAGGATTCTGTGGTTCTGTGATTCTCTCTCTTCTGCTTTTCAGTGGGTTTCCTGCTCCGAGACCATCCAGGGGTTTCAGTCTGAAGCAGCAGAACTGTCCCCGTGGTTGTCTTCTCTTACGCAAACCTGTCACCTGAGCGGGGGATGACTGCAGAGGGGCTCCCAGGGGAAGTCAGCACCCGTGTTGCGACACAGCCCAAGGCAGACAGACCGAGATTGCAGCTGGGTGGCTTAAAAACACGAGTTCAGTGGACCTCAACAGATCATCCAGTGCAATCTCCCTGACACAGCAGGATCACCTAGACCAAGTCACACAGGAACATCTCCAGACAGGTTTTAAATGTCTCCAGTGATGGAGACTCCACAACCCCCCTGGGCAGCCTGTTCCATCACCCTCACTGGGAAGAAGTTCCCTCTCAGATTGATGTGGAACCTCCTCTGTTCCATCTCACACCCATTGCCCCTTGTCCTGTCACTAGATGCCACTGAGCAGAGCCTGGCTCCATCCTCCTGACACCCCCCCTTCACTTATTTATAGGCATTAATGGGGCCACCCCTCCTGTCACTTGTTACTTAGGGAGAAGTCACTGACCTCCTCCTCACTCCAGCCTCCTTCCAGGGTGTTGTCATGAGTGAGAAGGTCTCCCCTGAGCCTCCTTTTCTCCAGGCTAAACACCTCTAGGTCTCTCAGCTGCTCCTTCTCAAACTTACTGCCCTTCCCTGGACATGCTCCAGCACCTCAACGTCCTCCTTAGGGTCAGGGACAGAACCAACCCCGGGATTCAAGGCACAAATCTCTGTCTCAACCCAAACAGAGAATGAGCTTTGCTCTCAGCTCCTCAAACCAGATGTGAAGACAGATGTTTCCACCTCCAGATGAAGATAGTTCTGCAGCTCCCCGGGCACAGCACAGACAGGGCAGAGCTGATTGTGTGGCCTGAAGGAAGGGAGACACCCCAGCAAGATAAGAGGGATGGAGCTAGGGAATCAAGGAGAGCTTCTGCATGAACCATCACAGAATGGAAGGGGCTGCCAGGGACCTCTGGAGATCATCTAGTCCAACCTCCAAACGCTGTTGGTGTTTAATTTAGACAAGGATTCTTCCCTTGTCACTGTGCAAAGGGACACGATCCTGCAGGAGTAAGTGGCAGCCCTGCCACTGCCTTCCCACACCCAGCCAGGGCCAGTGCTCTTTGCTCCCAGCACCTCCCTGCTCACCCAGATCTGGTGTCAGTTTGTCCCAGTGATGGTGGGAAGAAGCTTTTTGCTTAGGTCATTCATTTCTGAGCTGCCCCCCGGCACAGTCACCTGCTTCCTCATGAGCTTAGCTGAGTCACCCGGCGCTGCTGCTGCTGCTGCTGCTGCTGCTGCTGCTGCTGCTGCGGGGTTGCGTAACCACCTCCCTGCCTGCAAGAGAGGGAGGGTGCTGCAGGGTCCTCCAGGTCTGGATCAAGCCTTCAGCCTCTTCAGAGGCTTCAGCAGCACAAAGCAAAGAGGGTGCACAGGGGCTGGAGGACACCACGACCCCCCTGCCTTGCTGCGTGGATGGAAGTCCAGGCTCAGTGGTGGGTTTAGCTCTGCTGCTGCCATCCTGGCGCTGCTGCTGCCTCCTGCTTGGCCATTTTGGGGTCAGATACAGAGCAAACCTGCAGGGTGGGGAGGAACAGATCTGCAAAGCTAGGCTCTGGCATTGCAGCCTTCCCATGGCCCCTGTGGCATCACTTCCTTGATCTCCCATCCGCAACTGGAGGTCACGGCCCCCTCATCCAGCCAGCAGCTGGGGCAGCCTGGCCAGTCCCTTGCTTGACGCAGGCAGCAAAGTTCATTTTCTGTCTGGGCTGAAAAATCTGCTCAGCAAACCCCCATAAAAGCCTAAATCCTGTCAGATTAGCTCACAGCCAGTTCAAAGCACCTTTGGGTGAGGTTGTTTTTAGGCCATGAGCTCCAGCAGCAGCTCTGGCAGCCACTGACAGCTTCAGGATGGAAGATTTGCTTTCAGGATGCCCCATCTCCCGTGGAGAGGTGAGAACTGTGCTGGTGTCTAGTCCTTCCACTGAGGCAGGTTATGGCTTCAGAGAAACCTGCTTCCTCATTGCTCTCAGTGAGTTACTTTGGCAGTTGATGATGCAGCTAGAAGAGTGTCATTAGCCCCAGCAAGACCCAAACGATGGGTCACAAATGTTCTGCTGCAGAAGCAACAGGTGGCTTCTAGGGACACAGACATAACCCACATTAAGATCAATTAATTCACATGTTTGGGCACTGGATGCACAGCAGCTCACAGAATCCACAGCTTCAGCTGGAAGAGACCTTCAGGATCATCAAGTCTGAGCTCTTCCCAGCCCTGTCAGCATCACTAAACACTGTCTCCCAACACAACATCTACCCTTCTCTTCAGCACTTCCAGGGATGAGGACTCAACCTGCTCCCTGGGCAGCTGCTCCAGTGCCTGACAGCCCTTTCAGGGAAGAAATTCCTGCTGGCACCCCACCTGAACCTCCCCTGGTGCAGCAGGTGCCCCCTTTCAGATGGCTGAGACACCGGCTTTCGGAGATGAAAACCCAGACACGTTGTCTGCAAGGTGGCTACTTCTCAAGTTAAAGCCATAAATCAGAGGATCATTAAGGTTGGAAGAGACTAAAAACAGAATCATAGAATCATCAGGGGTTGGAAGAGACCTCGAAAGATCATCCAGTCCAATCCCCCTGCCACAGCAGGACCATCTAGACCAAGTCATAGAGTCAGTCAGGGTTACAAGGGACCACAGGACCATCCAGTTCCCACTCCCCTGCCATGGGCATGGACACCCCACCCTAGATCACCCAAGACCATTAAGCCCAACCATCAACCCAACCCTACCCTTCCCACTGAACCATCTTCCCTAGGGACGCATTTTAAACAGCTCCAGGGATGGTGACTCCACCACCTGCCTGGGCAGCCTGTCCCAGCGGTTGACCAACGCTGATAAGGGCTGACACACACCCTTCAAATGAAGACTCTTGGGCCAAACACGTGGATTTAGTTCATTAATTCCATTTACTTCATCTGTTTGCCAAGGGCCTTGGATTGGGCAACCGACAATGTTTTGTAGCTCAGGTGAGAGGTGGGAAGAGGAGAAGCAGCGCTGAGAAGGGCAGTGTTGACTTTGAGGCTCCACTCTGATGCTCAAAGAGGGACACCAAGTCAAGCAGGAAAGACTTCCAAGAGCAAACAGTGTGGTGCTCCTTCAGCAGTGACATTTCAGTGTTTACAAGAGGCTGAGAACAGTGGATTAGGAAAAATCTGGGTGGATCGAGAGAGGTTCTCCTCCCCCTCTACTCTGCCCTGGTGGGACCACATCTGGAATCTTGTGTCCAGTTCTAAGTCTCTCGGGTCCAGAAGGACACAGAGCTGCTGGAGACAGTCCAGCACAGAGCCTAGAGGATGAGGAAGGGAGCAGAACATCTCCCTGCTGAGGAAAGGCTGAGGGAGCTGGGTCTCTTGAGCTTGGAGGAAAGGAGGCTGAGGGGTGACCTCATTAATACTGATAAATTATGTGAAGGGTGGGTGTCATGAGGATGGAGCCAGGCTCTGCTCGGTGTCATCTAGTGATAGGACAAGGGGCAGTGGGTGTGAGCTGGGACAGAGGAGGTTCTATATAAATATGAGAAAGAACTTCTTCCCAGTGAGGGTGATGGAGCACTGGAAGGGGCTGCCCAGTGGTGTTGTGGAGTCTACTTCTCTGAAGACAAGGGATTTAGAGGGTCTCTGGAGAACATCTCCAACAGAGAAACTTTCCTGGTTGCATTCAGCTGTTTGGTGTGATTGACATGCTGGAGGGAAGGGATGAAACCCAAGGAACCTTAGCAGGCTTGAGTGATGGACCCACGGGAGCCTCGTGGAGTTCATCAAGGCCACGTGCAAAGGCTGTGCCCGAGTGAGGGAAACCCCAAGAGCAATCACAGAATCACAGAACAACAGGGATTGGAAGGGACCTCTAAAGATCATCCAGTCCAATCCCTCTGACACAGCAAGGTCCCCTAGATCCAGTTGCACAGGAACATGTCCAGGTGGGTCTTAAACACCTCCAGAGAAGGAGACTCCACAACCCCCCTGGGCAGCCCCTTCCAGTGCTCTGTCACCCTCACTGGGAAGAAGGTCCTTCTCACATTGATGTGAAACCTCCTCTGTTCCAGCTGACACCCGCTGCCTCTTGTCCTATCACTAGATGACACTGAGCAGAGCCTGGCTCCATCCTCCTGGGAGCCAAAGGTGGAATTCCCATTGCTGTCACAAAGGCAGAGGACACTGGAGATATTTAAAACCCACCTGGATGTGTCCCTGTGTGACTTGGTCTGGGTGATCCTGCTGTGGCAGGGGGATTGGACTGGATGATCTTTCGAGGTCCCTTCCAACCCCTAATGTTCTGTGAGTCTCTGAATCTCTACACCAGGAAGCCTTTCAAATCAAAACGGATCTGAAAACATGATGGTGCCCAAAGAGTGATGGCAACAGGAGCAAACACTGGGGGACTGGACTAGCTGATCTTCGAGGTCCCTTCCAACCCCTAATGATTCTATGATTCTATGTTTAATCACAGATTAAGATTTAAGAATTCCTAGAGAAATTAGGGAGCAAAGCACCCAAAAAGTAGCTTGAGAAGGTGTTAAAATGGATAGATGAGGCACAGTGCTGATAACAAATGAAAGAGGAAGAAAGAAGGTTCCCAGCAGCTGCCAAGGGATGCAGTTGTACTTCGCAGAAGCGGCTGCAGAGTTTGGAGCAGCCTTTCCTGGAAGCCACAGACGAAGCTGGGAGGAGATGAGGATGACTCATCTGCTTTCATTCCATCCTTGTGGCTCCTGCCACGAAGCCTGAGCTCCCTTCCAGCATGCAAGTCTTCTTCAAAGCCTAGAGAAGCCACTCAGTGTTGTCGCATCCCCCTGGCTTGTGCAGACCAGCCCCTCTGCTCCATCCATGCAGCTCTGCTGACCATCCCTGGCTGCTCTCTCTTCCCACAGAAGCAGCTTCTGGTTCCACGTGGCAAAACATCCCAGGTGATTCCCTTCACAGAGCTTTTGTGTTTCACACTGGCTGATGGACACTAGTGGCCTTTTGATTATTAGAGTTTTCCTTGTCTATTCCAGAAGGTCCCTCCATTTCTAAGGGTAGTGGGGAATCCTCCCCCAGAGAGGGGTGAGAGAGGGAGAAAAGGTTGGTGTCTCTTTTGAGAAGAAGCTTTGGCATCACTGTGGTTTAGAACAGGGCTTGAAAGTGGCCCTCAGGATGACCTTTCTGTGCTGATCACACTTCTTCTGGAGAACAGGCACTATGATAGAATCTCTGGTTTGGGGTGGAAGGGACCTTCAAACCTCATCCAGTCCCACTCCCTGCAGTGAGCAGGGGCATCTCCAACTAGAGCAGGTTGCTCAGAGCCCCGTCCAACCTGCCCTAGGATGTTCCCAGGGATGAATGGGGCTTCTACCAGCTTTCTGAGCAGCCAGGGCCAGGGTCTCACAACCCTCAACAGAAGCAATTTCTTCCTTCTACCTGGGCTGAGTCTCCCTCTTCTAGTCCAAACCCACCACCCCTTGTCCTGTATCAGCAGCCCTTGATGAAAAGGCTGGCCCCAGCTTTCTTATCAGACCCTTAAAGCACTAGCACTGAAAGGCCACGTCCCGCTGGAGCCTTCTCTTCTCCAGGCTGAGCACCCCCAGCTCTCCCAGCTCTCCCAGCAGAGGGGTTCCAGCCTTCCCAGCATCTCCATGGCCCCACTCCAGCAGCTCTGTGCTAACTCAGCAACAGCAAAACCTTGCTGCACTTCCAGCTGAATGTTAGAAAGGTCACTGTGGGGATGGAGGCTGGGAAGGGCAGGGCATGGAGCAGGAGAGATCACAGAACTGTTAGAGTTGGAAGGAACCTCTGGAGATCTACCCCCCTGCTGAAGGAGCACGTTACAGGGCTGCATCTAGGCAGGTTTTGAATGTCTCCAGAGCAGGAGGCTCCAGAGTCTCTCTGGGCAGCCACCCAGACACCCCTGAGATATTTATAGACACAGATAAGGTTTCCTCTGCCTTGTCTTCTCCAGGCTGAATAGTCCCAGCTCTCAACCTCTCCTCCCAATGTCTGTCCCCTCGTTGTTTCCCTCCACTGCACTCTCACAGAATCACAGAACATCAGGGACCGGAAGGGACCTCGAAAGACCATCCAGTCCAATCCCCCTGCCACAGCAGGACCCCCTAGACCAGGTCACACAGGAACATGGCCAGGTGGGTTTTAAACATCTCCAGAGAAGGAGACTCCACTCTCTCCAGTAGTTCCCTGTGTCTCTTGATGGAAGCCCATCTGGCTTCCATCTGGGAAGCCCAGAACTAGCTGCAGGACTCCACACGTGGCCTCAGCAGGGAAGAACAGAAGGAGGTGAGAACCTCTTTCAGCCTACTAGCCACACTCTTCTTACTGCACTTCAGCAGGGAGGTGTTTTACTTCTTTCATCGTCTTCGTTGCTCTAGGCTGGACTCTCCAGCAGCTCCTGTTTTCCAGGCTCAAGAGACCCAGCTCCCTCATCCTTTCCTCATAAGGGAGGTGCTCCACTTCCTTCAGCATCTCTGTGCCTCTGCACTGGACTCCCTCCAGCAGCTCTGTGTCCTTCTGGAACTGAGGAGCCGAGAACTGGACGAAACACTCCAGGTGTGGTCTCACCAGGGCAGAGTAGAGGGGGAGAAGAACGTCTCTTGATCAGCTAACTGCCCCTCTTCTGATCCACCCCAGGATGACGTTGGCCCTCCTGGCCGCAAGAGCACACTGCTGGCTCATAGTCATCCTGCTGTCCACCAGGACCCCCAGATCCTTTTCTCCTCCACTGCTCTCCAACAGGTCAGTCCCCAACCTATACTGGTCTCTGGGGTTGTTCTTGCCCAGACACAAGATAAGGTCTCCCCTGAGCTTCCTATGAATAGAGATGGAGAAGGGATGGAAGAAGGATTGGGAAGAGACGGAGAAGGGATGGAAGAAGTATTGGGAAGAGATGGAGGTGGGATGGAAACAGGATTGGAAGAGATGGAGGTGGGATGCCTGTGCGACTTGGTCTAGGGGATCCTGCTGCGGCAGGGGGATGGGTCCCTTCCAACCCCTAACGATTCTATGATACACGACGCGGGTCCGAAGGCGTCTCAGAAGCGGGTCGTAGCCGGCACAGCGCTGGCGATGGCCCCGAGGAAGCTCCCGGTCCGGGGCGGGGCCGCTCCCGGATGCCGTCAGGACGGGGCGGGCCGCTCCCGCTGTGACTCAGCCTCCCGGCGCTGCCCCTTCCGCGGCACCGAGCGAGAGGGGGTTTGACCGGGGCCGTGCGGGGCGGTGAGTCCTGGCTGGAGGCGGGGGGTTGCATGCGGGCTTCTCGGGCATAAGGGGCGCGGGAGCTGCAGTGGGAGCTGCTGCGGGAGCAGGTGAGGGGATGCTGCGCCGCGGGGTGGGCGGAGGGGACGGGACCCCCTCTTGGGGGTAGCGATGGGGTGCTAGGAGGGTGCAGCAGAGGGACCCTGGTCCCATAGGGAGCTGCGGAACAGCCCGGCGCGACGCAGCAGCTCTGTCCCCCGCGTTTCCCAGCTGCGTTTTGGGGGTGTTTCGGTGCAGAGGTGGCTCGCGGGGAAAATTCCATCAGTCCCCCCGTAAAGCCACCAGCGACCTCCCAGCGGCAGAGGAGGGGAGGGGGAGCCTTGTTTTGCTGGTGGAGATGGGGGAAAACAGCAGCCGCAAAGCCCAGCCCTGCTGTCAGCTGACTGCGAGGTCGCTTTGGCACCCCCCGACGTGCTGCCGGGTGGCGACATCTCGTGATGCGCGGCCGGAGCTGCCCTCTGGCCCCGAGGACGTGGGCGAAGGGCCGCTTCGGGTCCATCTACCGAGCGACGCAGCCCTCCGTCGTCCTTGTGTCGCCCTCTCCGAGCTGCAGCCCCGCAGGCATCACCCGCCCCGAGGTCTCTTCTTCCTTGGTCCCTCCAGCCGGCAGAGCTGAGGGTGAGGGATTCGAGGCTCGACGGGCAGCCGAGGGCTTGTGCAAGACTTCGTGGGTTGGTCTGTAGGAAAGGGAAGATAAACAAGGAAAATAGAGGGGAAAAGAAGAAGAAAGTAAATCACTGCAGCTCCGCCGAGGAGGAACCCGCTGCTTTCAGCCGGTGTGAGCTGGGGAGGCCGGAGCTGCAGCTCGTTCCGAGGTGTTACTGGGGTTGTGGGATGTCTGATCTGAGCTGATCTAGCTTTCCTGGAAGGGGTGTGGGGGAAGGTCTCTCGTGGTCTTTTCTTAGTCTCAGAAACAACCCCCGTGAAAACCTCGAGCTCTGCAGCTTTGCTAATGGCTGCAGTGGAGTCACTGAAGTCATGAGTTGGGTGCATACCTGTGGGGCCACCAAGGCTGGCTGTGGGGCCAGCTGAGCTGGATTGTATTGTTTGTGGGTTTGCTTTCTTGTGGCTGAGAGTCACCTGCTGCTCAAGTACTGGCAGCTAGAACAAAGGGCTTGGAGAAAGGGCTGTTTCCTGGAGGAGGACACATGACTTGGGCTTTGCTGAGCAGCTCTCACCTTGCAGGGGTTGGTTGGGGCTGTTAATGCTGGGAGGGTGGGGACAGCTTTTATCTTCTTCAGAACCCTTGGAAAAACAAAAAGGGTGTGTGGGTGCCTCTGTCTGTGCCTGGAGGGGTTTGGCCCAGACGGTTGAGGAGCTGCTGAGAGGTGCTTTAGGGCTTGTGTCTTATCTGCTGGCCTGACCTGCCTGAACTGAGTCATGTGAGCTGGGCTTTGAATAGCCTGGTTTGGTGGTTCTGGGGGGAGCTGCCCACTTAAAAGGGATTGCTGGGCTTTGGTTTCTGGGAGACGTGGAGAAGACACGTCTGCGGTGGTGGGTTTGCTGTTGTGGGCACTGTGCATCTCCCTTGGCTACTGGGAGGAGGCTGTGGGACCCCGCTGGTCCCCGGCGTGAAGTGGTCTGACTAGTTGGAGCTCTGCTGCTGAGAAAGCAGGTACGAAACTGCCTCTGGCTCCAGGATCTCCTGGTCAGGACGGATGGAGAAGGCACCTGGGTGATGTCACCTCCTTCCCTCCTCCCAGCCTCAGTGCAGAGGGACTGCGGGTGGGTGGTGCAGCACCAGCCGCAGCCATCTCCCTGCCATCTCGCTTCGCTTGTTCTCCTCCCTCCTTCCTCTCATACTGCAGCTGCTCTGAGCAGCTCCTGCTGGAGGGCCTTCAGCCTCCGTGCTGCTTCCTTGCTGGCTGGGAGGGGAGGGCTCAAGGGCTTCGCTCTGACTTTCCTCTTTCTAAGCAACCAGCTGGCTGGAGAGTGAAGAGACCTGGCCAGGGTCAGTAGCAGCTTTGTGGGATTATTCACGAAGTTATACTGGCAGGTCCTTCAGATCCCAGGGCAGGGGACTTGTCTTCAGCAGCTGGGTCTGCAGCCCAAGAGGAGGTGGAGCAGCTCTTTGCAAGCCCCGAGCATCCTCCTGGCAGCTGGAGAGTTTGCCAGGGTGAAGCTGTTGTATCTCAACAAGTCCAACAGCTGACCTTGTCTTCCTTTTTCAAGCTGTTGAGCTGCGGGGGGGATGTGGCCTGTGGAGACAGCCTCTGCCAGGGCCATCCTGAAGCTGCATGAGGTACCTCCAGACACCTGGCAGGGGGTGCAAAGGGAGTGGATCTCCCGGGGTTGCTGGAGAAGCTCCTCCAGCCTCCTCCACCGCGCAGAAAGGAGAGCAGATGTGTTGGGTGCAGCAGCTGTTATTCAGGTTTGACTTTGATGGTGCTCTTCTCGGTGTGGGGCATGTGCAGAGGAGATAGTAGTGTGGGGGGGAGTGATAACACTGCCATGGGAGGTGTGTGCAGGGAGGGCTAGCGAGGAAGAAAGTGCATGAGGTTGAAGGTTTCCCTTCCTCCTCCACTTGGAAAATACTCCTTGACATCCAGTATCAGCACCTCACTGGGACTTCGTGTCTGTAGGAGGCTTCCTAGTGTCAGAGAATTGTAGGGGTACAAGGCAAACCCCACAATCATAGAGTCACAGACTGTTATGGGTTGGGAGGGACCTTGAAAACTCATCTAGTCCAACCCCTGTGCAGTGAGCAGGGACGTCTGGATGATCTTTCAAGGTCCTTTCCAATCCTTAATGATTCTGTGATCTCCAACTCGAGCAGGTTGCGGCTCCAGCCTGAACTGGGATGGTTCTGGGGATGAATGGGGTTTTCCCCACCTCTCTGGGCAACCTGGGCCAGTGTTTCACCACCCTCAGTTTCTTTTGTCTGTCTGGTCTGAAACTCCCTTTTAGTTCAAACCCATCACCCCCTTGTCCTGCTGCAACATCCCCTGCAGAAGAGGCTGTCCCCAGCCTTTAAGCATTGAAAGGCTGCAGATCTTCCAACCCCTAACATCCTATGATCCTATGATCTACCCTCCTGGAGTCTTCAGGCTGAGCAGCCCCAGCTCTCTGGTGGCCCCTAGGGTGGCTCCATCCCCACCGGACACCTGGCAAGAGCCTTGTTTGCTGAAACAGCATCACTGTGGCTGGCAAAAGACCCCTGGGATCATCGAGTCCAACCATCTACCTTACAAGTTCACCCCTAAACCAGACCCATCAACACCTCATCCAAACGATCTTTGAACACACCCAGGGATGGCCACCTCCCTGGGAGGCCAGCTGGTCACACTAGACAGTGTCTCACTGCTTCTGCTGGCCGCTGGCCACGTCGCAGGGCAGATGCAGAGGAGCAGCTCTCACTGGGGAGACTGAGCAGGATCCTTTTACACTTCGGTCTCAGGTTGCCTGGAGTCCACAGGCTGCAGCTGGTGTGGTCTGGTAACCTGAGGATGCCAGGTCTCCCTGTCTGCCCAGCGAGAGCTGGGCGCTGGTGGCTGTGTGGATGGGGTGGGTTCTGCTGTGTCAGCAAAACTGTCAGCATCCTGCTGCAAGCAGAAGTGGCTTGTGGCCTCCACGCTGCCTCCTTGGTTGAGCTGAGTGCAGGAAGTGCAGAGGGCTGGGTGGTGTTTGTGTCGTCCTTTTTGAAAGGTTTTGGGTTAGAAAAGGTGCTTTGGTTCAGGCTGGTCACCTCTGTGGATGTTGAAGGGGTTCAAGGCAAACCCCATAGTATCCACAAGGAGCATGTGTTTGCTTCTCTGGGCATAACCTTCCTGCCCCTTGGCTTGGAGGAGCATCTTGGCAAGCAGATACAGGTGAAGTGCCTTCGGAGAGGTGAGAGGTTGGGGTGAGAGGGCGTGTGGGCTGCTCAGACCCAGCTGGCTCTTGCACTGGGCATCCTGCTGGAAGCAGAGTGGGAGCCAGAATCAGTGGTGGTAGAAAGGAGATGGGGAAAGAAAAAGAGGGATGGGAAGGAGAAGGGAGAGGGGAAGGAGAAGGGAGAGGGGAAGGAGAAGGGAAGGAGAAGGGAGAAGGGAAGGAGAAGGGAGAAGGGAAGGGGAAGGACAGGGAAAGGAGAAGGACAGGGAAAACCAGACCCATCAACACCTGAGGAGAGGAGAAGGGGAGGGGAGGAAAGGAGAAGGGGAGGGGGAAAGCCTCTCTACAGTTGGCTGCAGCCGCCCGGGCTTGTTGCTGGCAGAAAGTAGGACACTCCAGCTGGGCTTTCTTCTGAGGAAGGGCTAAACTTGGCTGTGAGTGGGTGGAGGCAGCCCGCATGGAAACGCGGTGCTCTCCATCCTCTGCTCCATGGGTGCTGCTGCTGCCACGGGGCCAGAGCGCTGCTGGCAGGAGCTGTGTGTCTGGCTCGGCCGTGCCTCTGCAGCAGGGCTTAAGCCCGGGCTGGCAAAGGTGATCACACGCTGAGCTCGCCGAGATGAGCGGGGATTAAAGCCTAAACATCTCTGCTGCTCAGGCTGCTGCGAGTGACCCAAGGTCTGGGGTCGCTCCCCAGGCGGGGAGCACAGTGGGGTGGGTGTGGGGTTGATGGAAGAGGAGCTGGGAGGAGGAGGAGGAAGGTGTCTTGGTGTGTTTGTGGAGATGGAGGAGCTGCTGGCCCGTGTGTCTGAGTCAGGCTTGGGGACGCGGAGCGAGTAGTGGTGGCCAGTGAAACTGCCATTGGGCAACCTCATGTGAGTTGAGAGAAGCCAGAAAGCGCAGAAACCACCAAGCCCCAGAGCACCGTTGGGCTGGCTGGAGCTTGTGCTCTGCTCTGGCCCTGTTCCTTGTGTCTCTGGTCCCCAAACTGGGACTAGCCATGCCAAGGGCTGCGTCTTCCCAGCCTCTCCAGTGAGGGGTGGGCACGGGCTGCAGCTCTGGTGCCTGCAGACCCCACTCTGCTCACTGCCCTGAGCTGGCTGACACGAGTGCCCAGGTCCACAGCTGTGGCTTCCAAGTGGTGTCTGCCAAGCAGAGGGCACCAAGGGGCTGCCAGCCCTGCCCACAGTTTGCTGGTGTCGCTCACTCCTTCTCCCAGTCCTTTACTGGGAGAAGTTTTGCGGAGGTGACCAGCTCTGAATACCCTCCAAATCCCTTGGGTCTGCTTACAAGGATAATTCTCCTGCTGCTGCTAATCCCACGGTGGTCATCAAGCAGGGCTGCTCTGCCCTGGTTCCTCCTGAGCCGCAGGAGGGGAGTTGCTAGCCAGCTCCTGCATCTCACCTGACCTGCGGGGTAAATCAGGAAGGACTTTGTGCAGCCACGTGTTGTTGCCCTCCCACGTGTCACCACAGTGGTCTGGTCCCACCTCGGGAAGTTTTCCAGTGATGCCCAAATCTCTTGCCTCAGGTGGAGCATCCTGTTCTGTAGCCAAGATGTGGTCGCCCGTGGCCGTGCTGTGTGTCCTGGTGGCCGTGGCCAACGCTCGCAGCATTCCTTACTACCCTCCTCTCTCCAGCGACTTGGTCAACCACATAAACAAGCTCAACACCACCTGGAAGGTGAGCTCTGGTTTGGTTTCTGAGGGTTGGAGTGTTTGTCTGGGGGTGGCTCACCAGTTTCTTTGTGGGACTCGGCGGCTCAGCTCTGGGAGTCCCACCGTAGTCACTCTCAAACCAGTCTTGGTCCCAGTTGACTTCTAGCTGTAGGGAGCTGATGCTGTCAGGGATTCACAGAACCATTAGGGATTGGAAGGGACCTCAGGAGACCATCTAGCCCAGTCCCCCTGATTCCTGCAGTGAGAGCAGCTGTGGGGCTGCTCCTCTTTGGAGCAGAACCCCCCTGGTGAATTTGCAGAGCAGGAGTGATGCTAAGAGAGGGGGGGTGGAAACAAGCAGCAGGTCTCAGGCCATGTGGGTGCTGTGGCCAGACCCTCCTCAGCAAGGCAGAAGCCACAGCTGGACCTTGGCTTGGTGGCCATGGTTCAGTGGTCCTGGAAGGGGCTATGTTGCGTGTCTGTTGATGCTGGGTGGGTTGGAGGTGTGGAACAGCCAGGCTGGTCCCAGCAGTGCAGGGAGGCAGCTGTGGAGAGTCCTGCTCCATGTCTGTGGCTCTCTCCAGGCAGGGCACAACTTCCACAACACTGACATGAGCTACGTGAAGAAGCTCTGTGGCACCTTCCTGGGTGGACCCAAGCTCCCCGAGAGGTGAGTGTCCAGGAGAAGACAATGAGGGCCCTGTCAGAGCTTGTGTGTGGGTGCTGCTGGTGTGTCTGCAGTGGGTGAGGGTCTGGGTGGGGTTCCCCCAGGCGCAGGCAGCTCAGTGGGACATCTTGCAGAGGATGAAGGACGTGGCTGGGGCAACAGCCACCTGTCCTGCCAGGTGCTTAACTCCTTGTGTAATTTGTCCTCCTTGGACCTCAAATCACTGGAGGAGCTGCTGACCTGCTCTGGGGACTTCACAAGTGTTTGTTCTCCTTCAGTAAGCACACGAGTCCTCATCTTCTGGGGCAACCTCAGCTGGAGAGCCCTGTCACAGGACATCCCTCTCCTCCCTTGCAGGGTCGATTTTGCTGCAGACATGGAGCTGCCTGACAGCTTCGACTCGCGGACGCAGTGGCCCAACTGTCCTACCATCAGTGAGATACGAGACCAGGGCTCGTGCGGGTCCTGCTGGGTAAGAGCCTGGGGTGCTTGTGTCAGTCCTGAGCTGGCTGGACACATAAACCCTCCTGAGTTTGGGGCTGACCTCTGCAGATGGGCTGTGCAGAGGGCATCTCCCAGTTGTTCTGCTCGTTGCTGGGAGGTTGCCTGGTTTCTTTTCCAGTTGCCTGGTTTCTTTCCCCAGCTCTAATGGTCTTCCCTTGGGGTTTTGGGGGGCTGCCCACAGGCTTTTGGGGCTGTAGAAGCCATCTCAGACAGAATCTGCGTCCACACCAACGCCAAGGTCAGCGTGGAGGTCTCAGCAGAGGACTTGCTGTCGTGCTGCGGCTTCGAGTGTGGCATGGGGTGAGCTGCTCTGGGTGCCCTGAGAGGGTCAGAAGAGCAGGGACACAGCCTGGTCACAGATCACCCAGCATCAGGGGTTGGAAGGGGACCTTGAGAGACCGTCTAGTCCAGGGCAGAGCACCCGGAGCAAGTCACACAGGGTGGCGAGTGGTTTAGCCCAGTCTTCTTGGTGTCCCGAGTGGGCAGGAAGCCCCACCAGTGGTTTGTGCTGGAGTTGGGTTGGAACGTAAAGGTGGCTGCACGGACCGGGTGCCCTTCTGGGCCATGTCCTGCCCCCAGCAGTTGTGGGTGGTGATGGATGGGTGGTGGTAGGAGGGCAAGCGCACGGCAGGGCTTCCTCACATGGAGCTGACAGCTGTCTAAGCTGAAGGAAGCCCTTAATACCCTCAAAACTTGGTTTCCAGGAGGCACCCATGGCTTTGAGATTTAGAGTAGTGGGTGCTCCTGGCTGCGTCTGACCCCAAGGCTTTGGGGTCTTAAGGTCTAGAGATGCTAGAGAAGGCAGGGACAGGTTTCAGAGGACTCAGGGTGCTTCCCCTCCAGCTGTCCCAGGCTGCCTCAAGCTCCCCTGGCTCGGAGCAGGCTGGAGCTGGAGCTGCTGCCTCTTTCTCCAGGTGCAATGGAGGTTACCCTGCCGGTGCATGGAGGTACTGGACAGAGAGGGGCCTTGTGTCTGGGGGTCTCTACGATTCCCACGTGGGTAAGTCCTGGTGGATCCCCTTGTGCAAACGAAGAGGAGCATCTCTGCTCAGCTACAGGTTCATGTCCTTCAGGGTGCTTCTCTTCCTGTCTGTATCCTTGTGGCTGATCCTTCCTTCACAACTGGGGTGTCTGCTGTCCCACCTGGCTGCTCCCATCCCCATGGTCATGAGGAGCCTCTAACAGCATCTAGTGGTAGGAGCCCCATCCAGGAGGGGGAGCAGATTTAACCCTACAAGGCGCCTGCTTCCACAGGCTAAGCTGGTGGTTGTTGCTGGTTTGGGACCAGTTCAAGGCACTTTGGATGAGGGCAGGACTCTGCCTGACGTGTTTCTCCCTCAAAAAGTAATCTCCAGTCTGGAAAGCTCTGTCTCCTCCTAGTGAGGCCGAGCTTGGTTCATGCTTCTGTCTTGTCCATCACCTTGTCAAGACAGAGGTGGTGGGAAGCAGGGCTAGGGGGGAAAGATGTTGCTGATGGGTTTCCATGTTGACATGGGTTCCAGCATGGGTTTCCATGAAGACTGGTTATCTGGCAGCGCCTGCACCCCACTGATCTGTGGGGTTTCTAGGTCTGAAGGCCACCTTAGGGGCATCTGATGCCGCCTTCTGCTGAGGAGCAGAGGTGCTCGGGGACATCCAGTTCATGCCACCTCTGCCCTCAACAGGCTGCCGTCCCTACTCCATCCCACCCTGCGAGCACCACACCAACGGCTCCCGGCCACCGTGCAGTGGGGAGGGCGGGGAGACCCCCAGGTGCAGCCGTCACTGTGAACCTGGCTACTCGCCTTCGTACAAGGAGGACAAGCACTATGGTAAGGGAGGAGGTCTCTAGCACCACTCAACGCAGAGCAGCTCCAGAGCTGCTTCTAGAGGAGCCTGGTGGGGTTGGGAGGGTTGGACTCAATGCTCAGCAGCTCCAGAGCTGCTTCTAGAGGAGCCTGGTGGGCTTGGGAGGGTTGGACTCAATGCTCAGCAGCTCTAGAGCTGCTTCTAGAGGAGCCTGGTGGGCTTGGGAGGGTTGGACTCAATGCTCAGCAGCTCCAGAGCTGCCTCTAGAGCAGCCTGGTGGGGTTGGGAGGGTTGGACTCAATGCTCAGCAGCTCCAGAGCTGCTTCTAGAGGAGCCTGGTGGGGTTGGGAGGGTTGGACTCAATGCTCAGCAGCTCCAGAGCTGCTTCTAGAGTAGCTCGGTGGGGTTGGCAGGACTAGACCTCTTCCTGAGCTCTTTGTGATTATCTGCTGTCAAAGAACATGGTGCTGAGCTTTCTAGAAGTCTAGTGTCAGAGGAGCTTCCTTGGTGGTAGCCAGTCCTGTACATGTAGGACAGTGTGGCTGCTTCTTGGAGATGTCTTTTCCTTTGAGTGCTTGGGATTGTCTTGGGAATGAGGATGGACTGGAGGAGAACTTCTGTTCCTACTGAAGCTGGATGGAATAGGTCTTCAGGTCCAGAAGAGGTCTTCAGGTCCAGAATAGGTCTTGGGTGTAATCAGTTCCCCTAGAAGAGGGGTGATTTGGAGCCCTGCTCGGCTGTGTCAGGGCCTCTGGGGCAGCTGGGGTTGAACCCACCCTCTCAGTAGAGGAGGCCTCTTACAGGGATTCGTTGAGCAGTCTCTGTCCTACCATCCCGTGACCTGTGGGACCTTGTAGCGCTGAACTAACGATGGGACTTGTTTTCCTCTGTAGGCATCACGTCCTACGGAGTCCCTCGCAGTGAGAAGGAAATCATGGCCGAGATCTACAAGAACGGCCCGGTGGAAGGAGCCTTCATTGTCTACGAGGACTTTCTGATGTACAAGTCTGGTGAGCATCAGTGCTGAGGCTGTAGGAAGCCCACTTCCCTGCTTCCTCTGTAGGGTCTGTCTTCAGTGGCTTTCGCCTCGATGCTCAGGTCTGAAAGATCTCAAGTTCACGCTTGAGATGGTGTGAGAACATGGGCAGATCCCATGACCTGTACCCACAAGGGGAGTAGGTGCTTGGAACTGGGTTGGGGACCAGCTCAGTGGACTTTGGAGGAGGGCAGGACTCTTCCTGACGTGTTTCTCCCTCAAAAAGCAACTTCCAGTCTGGAAAGTTCTGCCTCTTCCTAGTGTGGCTGAGCTTGGTTCATGCTTCCATCACCTTGTCAAGACAGAGGTGGTGGGAAGCAGGGCGGGGGGGGGAAAGGTGTTGTCCTGTGGGGGGGCAACTCAGAGCTCAAGAGCTGGGATTTTACAGAAATATTGAGGCTGGAGAAGACCTCCAAGATCATTAGGTGAAGCACTGGCAAATCCTGCCAGGATCATGAAGTGGCTGCAGGGTAGAAGCCAGAGAGCGGTGGTGAGTGGGACAGAGTCTGGTTGGAGGCCTGAATCTAGTGGGGTGCCCCAGGGGTCGGTGCTGGGACCAGTCCTGCTCAGTCTGTTCATTGATGACCTGGATGAGGGATCAGGGGGCACTGTCAGCAAGTTTGCTGATGACACAAAGCCGGGTGCTGTCACCAACACCCC
>VXBP01000429.1:0-34549 GCA_013400115.1 Rhinopomastus cyanomelas | reverse complement strand
CTGGATGATCTGTCGAGGTCCCTCCCAGTCCCTAAGGATTCTACGAGTCTGTGAAATCGCCCCTCCTGAGCTGCCCCCGGGGCGTCGGTACCGACCACCCCACGAGCAGGAGGTCCTGCAGCGCCTGCTGACCCGTTGGCCTGTTGCCCCGCAGGGATCTACCAGCACGTGACCGGCGAGCAGGTCGGTGGCCACGCGATCCGCATCCTGGGCTGGGGGGTGGAGAACGACACCCCGTACTGGTTGGTCGCCAACTCCTGGAACACCGACTGGGGAGACAACGGTGAGTCGGCTGCTGGGGCCAGAGGTGGGGTCGGCGGGGGGGGGATCCCCATCACCGCTGACATTGGCTCTTGGCGCCCTTGCAGGCTTCTTCAAGATCCTCCGAGGAGAGGACCACTGCGGCATCGAGTCGGAGGTGGTGGCCGGCGTCCCCAGGACGGAGCAGTACTGGAGGAGGCTGTGACCTTGGTCAGACCACAGAGAACCCCGAGTCCCCCGACGCTTTTAACTGGTAGTGGGTTGGGTGCGGAGACCCCCGCTCTTCTAAGAGACTAGAGGCTGAGGTTACTGTATTAAAGCTTTTTATCTTTTGGGGGTTTTTATTTTCATTGCAACTGGTCCGTGGAGCTGGAGCTGCTCTCTGCCAGCTCCTGGTGGCTCGCAGCGGTGGGGTGCTCCCTGCTCAAAGGACTGCTCGCTGGCCTCCTGTGCCACGGTGTGCCTGGACCCTCTCCTGCCCCAGTCTGTTAACTGGGAGGGTAGGAAGCAGTAGCTTTGTGCTGGGATTAGCAGCCTGGTGGGGCAGCAGAGATGAGCCCTGCTGGGAAGCCGCGGCGAGCGGCGACCTGTGCAGCCCTGGCTGGCTAGTTCTGACTGTTAAGCACCCAAAGCAAGCAGGGAAGGTCGTCGTGTGCCTTGAGCTGGCTAAACATGGACCTGTTAGTGAGAAAATACTGACAGACTTGAGGTGGGGCCAGAGCTGCACTGGGGCCCCTTTTGCCTGCAACAAGCCCTTTGCGCATCGCTTGCTCTGCTCCATCCACCCAGCTGCTGGCTTGACCCGCTTGCTGCTCCTCAGCTGTGTATTGGCTTCTCTCTCTTTCCTGCTGTAGTCTTCTCATCACAGGGGAAGGGCCTGGAGCTCCAAGAGCCTCTGAGCAAATGTCCTGCAAGCACCTAGGAGCCTGCTGCAAAGAGCAGAGGCCACCCTCCATCCCCAGCTGGGCAGGCTCTGGGCTGCTGCATCCCCTCCCGCTGCTGGTGGGGAGCTGTGGGGTGGTGGGTGCTGAGGGCTGGTCCTCAGCTCTGCTGCGGGGAGCTGGTGCAGATGCCCAGGGGTGTCTCGTTGACTTGCACATGACTGAAGCTTTTTTGAGCCACAGGCGCTGAGGAAGAGTCGAAAGGACCTTATTTTTGTTACTGGGGGGAGGAACCCCGGGGTCTACAGCCTCTCACGTCACGGAAGAGCCCTGTTTTTATTGTTTTAAAGCACAAAGCCCCTTTGCACTGTAACATAGCCCCTTGGCCTCTGCTTACTGGGACACCAGTGAGACAGAGCTGTGGTGTGTGTGACTGAACAACCGTGCCAATAAAGGATTTCTCCAACATCACCTCTCCTGGCCCTTGCTTGCTCCTGCTGGACTTCAAGCCACAGCAGATGGTTCTCCTCACTTCAGCATGGTGAGACCTGTCTGTCCTCAAGCAGGTTGGACTTGATGATCTTGAAGGTCTTTTCCAACCTAAATGACTCAGTGACTTCTCTAAGACCTTTGATAGAGTCCCTCAGAACATTCTGGGGGGGTTGTGGAGTCTCCTTCTCTGGAGATGTTTAAAACCCACCTGCATGTGTTCCTGTGTGACTGGGTCTGGATGATCCTGCTGTGTCGAGGGGGATTGGACTGAGTGATCTTTTGAGGTCCCTTCCAATCCCTGATGATTCTATGAGTCCAGTTCTGGGCCCCTCAGTTCAAGAGGGATGTGAAGGTGCTGGAGAGGGTCCAGCATAGAGCAACAAAGATGATGAAGGAGGTGGAGCATCTCCCTTAAGAGGAGAGGCTGAGGGAGTTGGGTCTCTTGAGCTTGGAGGAGACTGAGGGGTGACCTCATTAATGTCTACAAATATTTGAGGGGTGGGTGTCAGGAGGATGGAGCTGGGCTGTTCTCTGTGTCATGTAGTGATAGGACGAGGGGAAATGGTTGTGAGCTGGAACACAGGAGGTTCCACATCAACCTGAGAAGGACCTTCTTCCCAGTGAGGGTGACAGAGCACTGGAAGGGGCTGCCCAGGGGGGTTGTGGAGTCACCTTCTCTGGAGATGTTTAAAACCCACCTGGATGTGTTCCTGTGTGACTTGGTCTGGGTGATCCTTCTCTGGCAGAGGGATTGGACTGGATGATCTTTCGTGGTCCCTTCCAATCCCTAATGATTCTGTGATTCCTCCCTGGAACATGCCCATCAAACACCTCCCCAAGGATCACAGAACATCAGGGACCTCGACAACCACAGGTGGCCACCGAGCTGGCCCAGCAGAAAGAAAGGATGGATGAGAAACATCATTTTTTCTTCCTCAAATGAAACTTTAATGTCAAGAAGACAGGAAAGCTGCACAAAGTTCCTTTTCAACAACAGCTTGAAACTATCTACATTGGTGCTTGTGGAGTAGTGGTCCTGCTCCTGAGTCAGTCTGGCCACATGGACTTGACCTTTCCAGGGCCACCTGACTGCACCTGCTAGAGGGCACAGGCTGTCCTTCCCCTCACAAAGGTGAAGCAGCATCTGAGGGGCGTGGGTAGGGCCCTTGGAAACAGAAACCCACCCCAGGGACCAGGACTTTCCTTCACAGCACTGTTTCCACTTGAAGTCCAGCCTGAGGTGTTTCAGAACAGCTCCACCATGGAAGCCTCTTCCAGACTCACATCAGTCTAACCCAAAGCATCATCCTGAGATGTGGGCCAGGGAGACCTGCCCTGGCCACCCCTTTGGCAGCTCAAGCCTTCCCAGCCCATGGTGGGATCACCACTGCCTTTGAGGGTGGCCACTACACCCCACGGCGGGTAGCATGGTGTCTGCTGCTGCTGAGCTGCTCTGCCGTGGCCACCTCTGGGCTGAAGAGCCCTGGACCACACAGCGGAGCCAGCATGGGGTTATCAGCTCAGGACCACGCAGGCAGCTCCCTCCTCCTCCTTGGAGCTACTTGCCCATGAAGCTTTGCAAGGGCAGGGGTGGCATCTGCCAGAGCAGGGAGCTCCCGTAGGTGACTTCCAACTTCGGGACACAGCCAAGTGGACGGAGCATCCCAGCTCTGACGTGATTTGAGGACTTGATTCAAGCCTAGACGTCTCCTTCAGCACAACAACGACATGAAGGTTGCCTCTGACTGGTTCCAGGGTGCCAGCCAGCCCAGCCTGAGGGCCAGAAGGTGGCAAGAGCTTCTGTCCTTGGATAAGGACAGCTGAAGCAACCAGCACAGAGCAGGCACCAGAGGCGATGGGGAAGGGAACCCAGCAGCTTTGGCTTGGCTCTGAGCTGGCTTGGATCTCAAGCAAGGACAAGGGGCAGCTGGAGTTTGGGTTGACACCCACCCCGGTGGAAGTAACAGAAACCAGGTAGAACACCCGACAGGAAAGAAGGGGAATGAAACCAACCCCAACGAAACGACTCAGCTCCAAGCAACGAGACCCCGACGGTAGTTTGCGACCATCCAAGGGCAGCGAGGAGCCAGGTCCAGCACCCTCAGCCCAGGGCTGCAGCTCGCCGGTGTCCTGTCCTCATCACCAGGCTCCCGTGGCACCCCGCTGCCTGGCTGTCCCCTCCGGCGGGGGACGAGGAGCCTCCTGCCTCTGCTGCCAACCGTCTCTCCCCCCGCCCACCGCTGGCTGCCCGTCAGTTCTCGCCCGCCTGGACGTAGTCCTCGGTGGCCTTGGAGATGGTGCTCAGGTACTGCCAGCTCAGGGCGGCCAGGAGCATGGCGCAGGACAGGTAGATGGGGGAGTAGTGGTGCCGTGACACCATGGGGCCCCCCGGCAAGCTCATGGCACGGATGGAGGCGATGATCTGCTGGGTCTTGTTGGACGATGGGTCCGAGCTCGGGATCTTCTGGTAGATCTGGGAAACAAGGGTCAGCGAGTTATGATTCTAGGGTGGGGTGTCCCAGCTTGGAACTGGAGGATCAGGGCTCCCTTCCAACCCTGAGTGATTCTGATTCCATAACTTCTCCAGTGAAGTGATCCTGCTGTGGCATGGGGGTTGGACTGGATGATCTTTTGGGGTCCCTTCCAATCCCTCATGGTTCTATGATTCCCTGCTGAGGCTGAGGAGGCAGACGGGATGACTGAATGGAAGAGGAAGCCTTAAGGGCCACCATGGCCTCAAGGACAACCTCAGTGGTGGGTGCCATGGGGCAAAGCCCAGCTGCAAGGGGATGCCTGGGTGGGGCCAGCACCCATCTCCCTGGAGAGGTGCATTGAGCCAAGCAGCCTCTTGAGGGCACCCCATGATGGGAGATGGACCTCAGCCACAACCACCTCAGCCACAAGTGGCGTTGCCAGGACCAGTGGTTCCTGCCCAGCACCCCTCTCTCACTGCCACGCTGATGCAGGTCAAGGCAAAGCAGTGAGGACACCTCAGAGCGACCAGCAGCTGCCATGAATGGCCATCTCAATCAGGCAGCCCCATGATCTTTGGGGTTCTCTGTTCACAGGCTCCAAGCCCAGTGGTCTCTCTGTCTGCACAAGTCTTAGGGAGACCTGCACACGGACAGACCCCAGGCTAACGTGTCACTGATCCCTGCCATGGGGATGGCCACCCACAGGAGCTCTCATAAGCCCTTTTTGGGGGGCTCCCTGCTGGAGAAGTGACACCTTTGTGTTGAACAGCCCAAGCTGGATTGGCTTTTTGGTCTCACATCAGCCTATCCAGCAGTTGTCCTCCTACATGAGCCACCACCTCACCCTGAAGCCAGGGGCCCTACTGCTTTAACAACACGCAGAGAGCTGCCCTCATTTACTGTTGGCCATGGAGGACAAGGGAACAACCACCCATCATGACCTCATTAATGTCCATAAATATGTGAGGGGTGAGTGTCAGGAGGATGGAGCCAGGCTCTGCTCAGGGGCACCCAGTGACAGGACAAGGGGCAGTGGGTGTCAGCTGGAACACAGGAGGTTCCATATGAATGTGAAGAGGAACTTCTTCACATTGAGGGTGCCAGAGCTCTGGAAGGGGCTGCCCAGGGGAGTTGTGGAGTCTCCTTCTCTGGAGGAGTTTAAGACCCGCCTGGAGATGTTCCTATGCGACAGGATCTAGGGGATCCTACTGTGGCACGGGGATTGGACTGGATGATCTCTGGAGGTCCCTTCCAATCCCCAATGATTCTATGATGATCTTTTGAGGTCCCTTCCAACCCTTAAAGACTGGATCTAGGGGATCCTGCTGTGGCAGGGGGACTGGACTGGATGATCTTTCGAGGTCCCTTCCAATCCCCAATGATTCTACAAGCCTCATTAGCCCCAGTGAAGCCCTGGCACAGTGGCAACTGACTCCTGTGCTTCTCCACTAGCAGCACCTCTCTACAGGTGGGCCTCTCAGCACAACCACAGACCAAGGGGACACATCAAGCACCCAGTGTGGCCCAAACCAAAACCCTATCAGGTCACCACACCCCAACACCACTGAACTAAGGGATGCAAGGAAAGAGTTAACCGAGTGGTGGTGTCCTCTGGATTCCAGCCAGGAAGGAGGCCAGGAGCAGCCTGGAGCAAACACTCAGCCTACCTCTTCGGAGTACTGGTGCATGATGGCTCGGACAGCCTGTATGTTGGTGGCATCCATCATGAGGGTAACGGCTTGTCCCTTCCGGATCTTCACGACGCCCCTGAACACCTGCTTGTTGTTGTAGCAGGCGGCCAGCGTGGCAATGGCCATCACCTGTGGAGAGCACCAAGAGCTGTGATGGCACCATGAGGAGGAACCTTGGCCACAGAGAAACTGAGGGCAGAACACTCTGGAGTGAAGCCACAGCCTCACCAAGAGCACAAACAGCAGGTAACAAGGAAAGAAGGAGGAGATGGAGAATAAAGCCCTGATGCCTCCAGCTTCTCATGAGTTTGATGGTGAAGAAGCAGCTGCCATTGAACTCACCTGGGGGATAGCGCAGAAGTTGAAAACACTTTGGTTTTTCAGGCGGGATAAGTAGGTGAGGACATCAGGGACGTGGTGGAGGGCGTTGGTGATGAGCTCGTTCAGGCAGTGCACAGCCACGTCGATGTTCTCCGGCTTGGCGAGGTCTGAGAGCTTCTTGGTGTATCTGCTCCAGACCTGGACATCAAGGTAAGGAGTCACAGGCTGGACGGTGCCTTCGGGCTACTCGAGAGGCAGCAACAACAATCTGAGGTCTGGGACAACAAGAGGAGCTGCCAGAGACCCACCACAACAGCCTTGAAGGACCAACAGCCTTGAAGGACCAGGGCTTGCTAAGCTGAGGAAGGGCAGGCTGTGGGGCCATGACAGTGGCTTTTCTGTATACAAAGAGGTGGTAAGGAACAAGAGGGCCACTCATCTCCACATCTTCTCTAAGCAGGAAGAGATGTGTCACAGAATCACTGAGCATTAGGGATTGGAAGGGACCTCAAAAGACCATCCAGTCCAATCCCCCTGCCACAGCAGGATCCCCTAGATCCATTCACACATGAACAGTCCAGGTGGGTTTTAAATGTCTCCAGACAAGGGAGACTCCACAACCTCCCTGGACAGCCCCTTCCAGTGCTCCATCACCCTCACTGGGAAGAAGTTCCTTCTCAGATTGATGTGGAACCTCCTCTGTTCCAGCTCACACCCCCTCTCCTATCACTGGATGACACTGAGCAGAACCTAGGTCCATCCTCCTGACACCTGCTTTTTCCATATCTATCAACATTCACGGGGTCATCCCTCAGTCTCATCTTCTCCCAGCTCAAGAGCCCCAGCTCCCTCAGTCTCTCCTCATCAGGGACATGCTCCACTCCTTTCATCACCTTTGTGCTGGAACTGAGGGCCCCAGAACTGGTCACACATCAGAGCATCAAGAAAGACTCTGTGAGACACCTGACCCACATGGAAAAGGGAGAGAAAACTTCCTGCAGGGCCTCAAGAAGAGCAGACAAGCTTCTGTCAGGACCAGCAGAGAACAGACTAGGTGACCTCTCGTGGTCTCACCCAGACTTATCTTCCCTCATTCCTAGAACCAACATAACAGAGCTGGGGGGGAAAGGGTTATCAGCAAGTCCTTGGCTGTGTGGGGAGACATCTGCTCACCCCCACACCCAGACAGCTGTAGGGAACTTCTGAGCCAGGAGAAGAACTGCTGTTCTCAAGATGTACAACCAACAGCAGCCACCTCTTACAGCACCACATAAGGCACCCCTGAGACAGGAGTCCTGTTGTTGGCTCCATCCACTGCAGGTCATGGATAGAGCTCTCAGAGGACACCAGCAAACAGCAGGAGAAAACAAGGCAGTGCTGTCCCTCACCTCTCTGGGCCAGAACTCCCTTCCCTCCACCTGGTCCTCCAGATAGTCACGGATGATGTTGGTCTTCTGCAGGAACAGGCCCATGGAGTTGGCCAGCTCTGTGTCCTGCCCAATAATGGGATCTTCCAGCTCTGATGCAGAGAAGAGCCGGGAAAGGCCGATTCCCACCAGCCCAGCAACGTAGTGGCAGTACTGGGAAGCAACGAGAGGGGAAGGGGCAGAGAGAAACAGGGGCAGTTACAAAGAGCTGCCTGTTTGCCACCATCAGCTGGACAGAGGTGGTGCTCAGGAGTGACTGATGCTGTGTTTGCTGCAAGTTCTCCCTGGAACACATCTTTCCCATGCCCATCAAACACCTCACCAAGGATCACAGAACATCAGGGACCTCGAAAGCTGAGCTGGTCCAGTCCCCCTGACACAGCAGGACCACCTAGATCCAGTCACACAGGAACAGTCCAGGTGGGTTTTAAACATCTCCCGAGAAGAAGACTTCACAGCCCCCCTGGGCAGCCACTTCCAGTGCTCTGGCACCCTCACTGGGAACAAGTTCCTTCCCCTGTTCATGTGGAACCACCTCTGTTCCAGCTCACACCCATTGCCCCTTGTCCTATCACTAGATGCCCCTGAGCAGAGCCTGGCTCCATCCTCCTGACACCCACCCTTCACATATTTATAGACATTAATGAGGTCACCCCTCAGTCTCCTCTTCTCCAAGCTCAGGAGCCCCAGCTCCCTCAGCCTCTCCTCATCAGGGAGATGCTCCCCTCCCTTCATCACCCTTGTGGCTCTGCACTGGCCTCCCTCCAGCAGCTCCGTGTCCTTCTGGAACTGAAGGGCCCCAAAGTGGACACAACACTCCAGATGTCCCACCAAGGTGCCTCTCTGCCTCCCACACCCAAAACAACCACCTACTGATGTGCTGGGTCACCCAAGACACGTGGTGACCGGCAACACCAACAACCAAAGCCTTGCCAAGGTCTTCCTCATCCAGCTGAATCCTCTCCCCACAGGGCTGCTCCATCTCCTCTAACCACACTCAGTGTGCTCCTGTGTCGGGGCTGGCTTACCTTATCCCACTCCTGCTGAGAGTCCACCTTCTTCTCCAGGAACTCGGCCATCCCAACGCCCATTTTATGGCAGACATCCGCGATCACCTCCTGGTAGACCTTCGACAGGTTCCTGAACTCCATGGAGATCTGCAGCACAACCCACCACCAGGTCAGGGCCAGCAAAAACAGCAGAGGTCAACGTTTCTCAAGAAACAAGGCTCTCATCCCACCGTGGCTGGAGATGTGGGACAGTTCCCACAACCACAGTGGCTTCAAGGCCCTTACGAGCTCTGGCAGCATCATCGTGGCCCTGCACTGGTACCATCTGGGAGCTGCAGGGCAAAACCAGCTACCCTCTGGTGCACAGAGCTGGGTGAATTGGGAGAGCTCTCCATCACACCAACCACAGCAAAGGTCAGGGCAGGCTTCTGGTGCTCTGCTCTGCTGAGTCCCCTCCAGCTCTGTCTCCCTTTTTCATCGTGTTGAGCTTTGTTCTCCATCAGCAGGTGGCTACAGCCAGCCCAGGGTGTGTCCCCACTACGGGCTGGGCTATCACAGCTCAGCCACCACAGCAGATCCAGGATCTCCTGCTGACTGTCCACAGCTCGTGGCATGTCCTTGCCCTGTGGCTCTGTCTGTAAAGTGAATTGTACCAGCTCTACCCAGTATCACGGGGCTGGAGCGGGTCCAGAGAAGCTGGGGAAGGGTCTGGAGCACAAGTGTGGACGTAGGGGGGGTTAGTCTGGAGGCCAAGGGAAGTGTTTTTCACTTCACAGCTCCCTGAAAGGAAGTTGGAGAAAGGAGAGGGTTGGCCTCTTCTCCCAAAGCTGAGAGAGCTGGTGATGCTCAGCCTGAAGAGAAGCCTCCAGTGATCCTGCTCCAGCAGGGGGATTGGACTGGATGATCTTTTGAGGTCCCAGTCCCTAATGTTCTGTCATTCTGTGACCTTACAGTGACGAACTTCCAGTCCCTGAAAGGAGCCTGTTGTAAGGCTGGGGAAGACTGTTCACAAGGGCAGGGAACAACAGGACGGGGGGTCCTGGTTTGAGGGGCTGCTCCACACGTCCTGAGCAACACCAGATGGGTCCTCCTTTCCAGCCTGTGGGTAACACAGCTATTGGGAGATGCTGCATCTCTGTGCAGAGAAGCTTCATCATCATCCCAGTGCTTCTGCTGAGGATGAAACTTGGCAGGAGCCCAGCACAAGGATCATGGTTTCAGCTCTTCTGCCCGTCTTGGTGAGCACCTACAGCACAGCGTCCAGGTCCTGCACTTCCATCTACACCAGTGACTCCAATATTGAGCATGGACCCCCAGAATCACAGAAGGGTTTAGGCTGGAAGGCAACACCTTTGGGATCATCTACTCCACTCCGGGTCACAGCAGCGACACCTCTCAACTAGACTTGGTTGCTCAAGGTTCCTCATCCAACCTGGCCTTGAACACCTCTGGAGAGAGGGCAGCCACAGCCTCTCCACTCAATCGATTCCAGAGTGTCTCCACCCTTAGACTGAAGAACTTCTTCCTAAGATCCATCTGAACCTCCTCTCCTTCAGTTCCAAACCATTTCCCCTTGGGAAAAGTCCCTCTGCAGCCTTCCTGTAGGCTCCCTTTATGTCTTGGAAGGCAGCTCTAAGGTCTCCCCTAGGGTCCTCCCTTCCGTAGGCTGAACAACCCCAGCCTGTCCTCCTAGCAAAGGTGCTGCAGCCCTTGGATGATCTTTGTGGCCTCTCTGGACTCACTCCAACAGTTCTATGTCCCTCTGTTGTTGGAGACACCAGGACACAGACTCACTCACAGCTACCCCATCACCAAGGTCCTTGATGTGGCTGTGACGTGGCCAGACCTTCTCCATCAGCCTCCAGGTCACAGAACGTGCTCCAGATGCTGTTTTAGCTTGGTAGTGGAGATGCAGACTGTCCACGGCTCCCTCTCAGAAGGATCTTCAGCTCAGAAAGACTTTGGGCAACAGAGTCACTCGCCCAGCAGTGAGGGTGCTCTCTATCTCACTCCTGGAGCCCTCGAGCAGATCAGATGCCAGACAAGCTTTCCTCCTCTCCTATCTGCTGGGGGTCACAGGGCATCCACCCCGGCCAGCGCAGGGTGTTGGGCAACAAATCCAAACTGCTCTTCACACCACGACAGACAGTCGTTTACTCTCCCAACAGGGGAGTCAAAGGGCCACTTTGTAGAGCTGGCAGGTTCCCACAGCCAGGTCATCTCCAGTTCAGACAGAGAGAGTTGCACAACGTTTGAGCTTCTCACTCCATCCCCACAGGACTGTGATGCAGCTCTTCCAAAGAGCCACCAGGGATTGAGTGAGCTCAGGTGTGATGTGGAGAGACAACCACACACACACAGAGGTGATGGGAGGTAGCTGAAGCAAGAAGGTAGAGCTCTTACCGTTGGGAAGTCCTCGAGCACCTGCCGGTCCTTCTCCTTGCTCTCCGTGTACTTCCACTCTGGCTGATAGAGATAGGAGTGAAACTCATGGAGCATCGGGACCTTCACATCTAAGCTGATGGTCATGTCATCCTCTATAGTGTCCAGGGCACGGAGAACAAGGTAGAAGATACAGACAGCATGTCTGGAGAGGGGAGAAAAAGCAATCATCCCTTACTTAGGGGTGTCTGTTAGGCAGGACAAACACTCTAGATCAACCAGAGAGCCTTCAGCAGAGCCACTTCCAGCTCAACATGACACATGATGGCACCAGGGGAGGTGCAGGTTGGATGTAGAAGGGTTATCAGGCACTGGAACAACCTGCACAGGGATGAAGGTCGAGTCCCCATCCCTGGAGGTGTCTCAGAGGAGGGTAGATGTCGCACTGGGGGACATGGTTCAGTGGTGCTGAAAGGGCAAGGAGAAAGTTGGACTTGGGTGATCTTGAAGGTCTCTTCCAGCCAAAACTGTTCTATGTTTCTATGATTGTGTCCTTGAACCTCCACTCTGGCCAACAGGCAGCTCCACACAAACTACCCATGGACTGGCCACTGCAGAAACTGCAGCAGAGGACTGGATGATCCTTCAAGGTCCCTTCCAGTCCCTAATGATTCTATGCCCGAGCTGGGCTTTTGACTTCACTCAAGAGGGCTAGAGCAAGGCCTCTGGCTTCCTGAGACGTGCATCAGGAAGGTCTGAGCACATCCAACCCTGCAGGCAAGATGCTCCCACCCTGCCCCCAGTAGGACCCAGGAGGATGGAGCCTAAGAGCAGCTTACTGGAGCAAGCAAACACACAATGGGGAAGAGGGAAGCAAAATCAGGACGTCCTTTTCCTATCCCTTCCCCTTGTGCAACCAGCACCCTCTTGGCAGGGAGTAAACAGCAACTGGGAACACTGGGAGCAGCAGGCAGAGCCAAAAACCAGCCTGCACTTCATAACTGAACAGGCACAAGATGCTGGAGCCAGCCCACGTGTCCCAGCAACCCAGGGAGAGCTGCTGGAGATGAGCTGCTGGAGACAGTCCCTTCCAATCCCTAATGATTCTATGAGCTGCTTCTCCTCCTGGTCCTGTTGCTCCTGCCTTTCCCTCCAGGCTGAAGCAGAAAAGCTCCTGGTGGTGAGAAATAATGGTTCCAGCTGCAGGATTCCTGCAAAATAAACCCCTGTTTCTAAACTCTGGGGGTGACACTTGACTAGATGATCGGCTTGTTCGCTGTTTGATCCGTGGGAATGAGCTTGGGCTGCTCTCCTGGGGAGACCTGCTCTCGTTGGAGATGTCTCTGCTCACTGCAGGTGGTTGGATGAGATGAGCTTTAAAGGCTCCTTCCCACCCAATCTCTTCTGATTCTACAACATACAACTCAACTACACTAGAAGCAGCCTGCTTGCAGCTCCCCATTCTCTGCAGGGTTCCCAAACATCATGGTCCCAGGTGGGCTCCAGCCTCAGATCCACTGGGATGAAAGGGATCAGTCCAAGCCACACATGCATGATGGTGCTGAGGAAAACACTCCAGCATTAGAGAAGGACACTCCAGCAGTCCCTCTCTGTTGCCCAGCTGGAAACATCTACTTCCAAAGAGCAAACCAGTTCCACCTCAGGGCTCAGGGTCCAGCCCTAATCTAGCCACTGCTCCCTCTTTCCCAGCAAGGAGGTCCCTCTCCTTACTCAGTACAAGGCTGGTCTCCTCTCCACAGAGCAGAAATTGCTTCTGAGGTGTCCCATGGACCTGAAGGACCACGGAGCTGGCAGCAGGACAAGGCAGGAGAGTCATTCTTGCTTCTCCATCACCAGTACAGCAATGATGTTGGCTCATAACTCCTTCCCACTGCCAGGAGTTGCAGCGTTGGCTCAGCTGCAGTTTTGAGCCTCTCACCTTCCAAGAAAACACTGAGCAATGGGCTGGACAGGGCCTTGGCCAGCAAAACACACCTTCTGTGGGGCCAAACAAAATAAGCAAGAAGGAACCAAACATTCTATCCTAACTACCCTGGCCTGGGCTGCATGGCTCCAAGCGCTCATCCAGACGTTCCCCATTTCCCTTGGGGGACACCTGAGAACTCTCCTGGAAGAAGGGACGAGAACATTGAGGAGAGCCTTCCCTCAGCACCATCCCACAGCTGTGATTCAGCAGTGATGGATCCTTGGAGGTGTTTAAGGCCAGGCTGGATGAGGCTCTGGCCAGCCTGGTCTAGGGTGGGGTGTCCCTGCCCATGGCAGGGGACTTGGAACTGGATGATCCTGTGGTCCCTTCTAACCCAGACTGACTCTATGACTTGGTCTGGGTGATCCTGCTGTGGCAGGGGGATTGGACTGGATGATCTTTCGAGGTCCCTTCCAATCCCTAATGATTCTATGACCTGCTCCCTGCACAGTTGTAGGTTGCAAAGCTCCACCAACAGCACCTTCAGCTGGGCAGAAGACACTGAACCCTGCAGGGAGACATCCTTCCTGATCCCAACAAACTGCATTAGAGAGACTGAACAACAGAAAAGACAGACAAGAGGGCAAACTGTGGGAAGATCAAAGCAAGCACCACATACACTCCCCCCTACTAGGTTTCAGGGTGTTTTATTGACTGGGTTTTATGTTTCTCCTCAATTTTTACATTAGCTAATGCACCAAGCATGGAAAAGAAAGTGTCATTCTTGGCTCTACCCACACCTTTCCACAGGACCCTGGCCAAGCCACTGAATTTCTTTGCCTCTCCTGTAAAACAGGCTGTAGATGATCACTTCATGGATGCCAGCTACGGGGCACCATCCGTGATGCCAAACCCAAACAGCCAGCCCAGCGCTCAGGCTCAACCACAGCTGCTCAGATGTGACCAGCGCAACGCAGAGACCTCTCATTTTGACAATTAACCCAGTTTAGGATTAACTGGGGAGAGGTCTAAGTACTGAAATCAGGAGCTACCATATAATGGGAATATGGGGAGTATCTATGGGCACCAGGCTCCACAGAATCACAGAACATTAGGGGTTGGAAGGGACCTTGAAAGATCATCTAGTCCAATCCCCTGACACAGCAGGATCACATAGACCAAGTTGTACAGGAACATCTCCAGGTGGGTTTTAAATGTCTCCAGAGGAGACTCCACAAGCCCCTTGGGCAGCCCCTTCCAGGGCTCTGTCACCCTCACTAGGAAGAAGGTCCTTCTCATATTGATGTGAAACCTCCTGTGTTCCAGCTCACACCCACTGCCCCTCGTCCTATCACTAGATGACACTGAGCAGAGCCTGGCTCCATCCTCCTGACACCCAACCTTCAGACTCCCAACCTGTAGGCAACCAGGCTCCCAACCTGTAGGCAACCAAGCTCCGACCTGCCTGAGCTTTGCATCCTCTGGACCATCTGAACCTGTCCCATGTGGATCACCAAAATCTATACAGCAGAAAATTGAAGGGGCAACAAATCCCCTCCGATGATCATATTTAGGTGGGTAAGGACTTTTAACATCATCAAGCCACAGAGCACTGGAAGGGGAGTCTCCTTCTCTGGAGACATTTAAAACCCACCTGTCCATGCTCCTGTGTGACTTGGTCTAGGGGATCCTGCTGTGGCAGGGGGATTGGTCTGGATGATCTTTCGAGGTCCCTTCCAATCCCTGATGTTCTGGGATTCTGATTCTGTGAAGTCCCACCACTAACCCAAATGTCACAAGCCCACATCCCTAACATCTGTATCCAGTAGGTTTTGAGGCAGCTGCTTCCCAAAGCAGCTTCTTCCATGAAGAGTCCAGACCTTGGCAGCAGGATTTTGCTCTCCCCTCTCCCTTCAGCCAGCCCTGAGGGCCAGCGCCAGCTGGGACACATTCCCAGGGTGTCACAAACACCAAATGGCCAGAGGATTTAACTCTTTAAGGTGTTTACAGGGCCAAGAAGCTGTGGTGCCCATCCCCAGGGCTGCTCTGACAAGGAGCAACGAGACCCCACGTCCAGCTAGACCAAGCATCTCCGTACCAGCTCGGCCCAGTACTCATACTGGGGTGGAATACGGGAAAAACAAGCACACAACTCACCGCAGATCCCCGTCCAGCGCCTGGATGACGGCGGCGAAGCTGCGGCTGGTCTGGTTGAGGTAGCGGTAGCAGGTCCGGAGGCTCCGTCCCAGCGAGTCCTGCGGGCACAACGCGGGGCAGGGGGGCGGCTGAAGGCGGGGGGCAGCGACCGACGGCGGCACCGCGAGAGTCCCCCTCTGTCGCAATCCCCGCAGCCTCCCCCAAGGCCGGGGGGTCCCCCGGGGGGGAGACAGAGACAGGGTTCGCTTCAGCAGGGTCGCGGCTTTGCTACCGGACGCCATCGGGGACCCGACGGCGCGGGGGGCTGCGGCCGCTCCGCTCCGCCCTCACTCCCCCCTCGACGGTCCGTCCGCCCGCCCCCTTAACCCGCCCGGCGCCGGAGAAAACCGGGGCCAGGCATCGCTCGGAGCCCAGCAAGAGCCGCTACCGGGCGATGAACGAGCGGCCCCGGCACCGACCTGTCAGCGCCGGGCACGGCTCGATCCAAGCGGAGCGCAAAGCGCATCCCACCCCCCATTCTGTTATCCTGATGTCCTCTTTACCGCAGCCCCCCGTAAGCGCATCCCCCTCGCCGTTACCCCAGTCTCCCTCCTTATCGCCTTCCCNATCCCCCCCCGCACCTCGACAGCGCATCCCCCTCGTGTTATCACCCCCCTCAGTTATCCCAGTCCCTCCCGTTATGCCCCCATCACCACCCGGCATCCTATCGCTCAGCCCCACCCCATTATCCCGATCCCCGCGCGCTCACCGTGTCCCCCCGCGGCATCACGGTGCGGTACCCGCCCATCTTGAACCGCAGCAGGTTGTAGATGTCCTCGGGATGCCCCAGCCATTTCCGCAGCAGCTCCATGGGGGCCGCGATCATCGTGTCCCCCCCTTTCCAGTCACTGCCGCCGCCTCCGCCACTGCCCGATGCTTTACCGGAGCCGGGATGGGGCCGCCCACCCGCCCCGCCCCTCGGCCAATCAGCGCGCTCGTCCCATCGCTCGGTGGGAAGGTGAGGACGTTCATTGGCCGAAGCGCGCTCGTACCAGGGGAGCTTCAGCCAATGGGAAGGCGAGGAGGCTGGTGTGACGGGAGCCGAGCTGCGCTGATTGGTTGGCGGAGCCCATCGCCACACGCGGAGCGGGAAGGAGGCGGCAGCAGGGAGAGGGCGGCGAGGGGACCCCCGAGGACACCCCGGTCAGGGTCCAGGTCCTCGGGGCCTTCCCCCAGCCCCGTCCCACTTCCTGCAGGTGTCCTCCCCCTCCTCAGGGTCACTGGTCTGGGGTCACCCCCAGTGAGTCACAGCCTGGTGGGAAGGGACCTCTGGAGATCATGTGGTCCAATCTCACTGGTAGAATGGGGTCATCAAGAACAGGTGGCACAGGATCATGTTCAGGAAGGCTTTGAGTGTCTCCAGAGCAGGACACTCCATGATTCCTCTGAAGGACCAGGGCTCCATCACCCTCACAGTCAAGGGTTTCTTTTCACAGTCAGGTGGAACCTGCTCTTGCTCCTTGTCCTGTCAGTGGCCATCATTGAGAAGAGCCTGGCCACATCTTCCTAACACCCAACCCTGTAGGACACCCTCAAAAGCAACATCAGCCATCATCTGGCACCATAAAGCCATTAACTGGGTTATTCTGCAACCCTGTGTCCTCCACCCACTCCAGGGTGTCGCAGTCAACAGGGGTGAGGTTCTGCAAGCCCTGTGTGGGGAAGCAGCTGCCATAGAGGTGTTTCACTGCAGCATTCCCAGTGGATTTGCAATCCCCCTGTAAGTCAGCTTCCCATGGAAAGTGTTTTCCAGCTGAAGGAAAGCTGCTGGTGCCATCTCTATGCTGGTGGTAGAAGCCCCATTCATGCCCAAAACCCTTCCAGGTCAGGTTGGACAGGGGCTCTGAGCAATCTCCTCTAGCTGAAGGTTGGAAGTGACCTCCAAACAGCATCTAGTTCAACCCCCCTTACATTAAGCAGGGCCATCTCTAACCAGAGCAGACTGCCCAGAGCCCCATCCAGCCTGACCTTGAATGGCTCCAGGGAAGGGGTCTCCACCACCTCTCTCAGCAGCCTGTTCTAGGGATCCACCACCATCAGATTCAAGAGCTTTTTCCTGATGTCCAGCCTCAACCTGCCCTTTTCCAGCTCCAGACCATCACTCCTTGTGTCCTATCATTCCCTGCCCTTGTGAACAGCCTTCCCCAGCCTTCTGACAGGCCCCTGTCAGGGACTGGAAGGTCACCATAAGGTATCACAGTAACAGGTCCCTGCACACTGCAGTGGGGTTGGACGAGATGAACCCTGAAGGGCCATTCCCGCCCAAACCAGTCTGTGATACCACAAAGTCTCATACAACTCCTGTCACAGTTTTATTTCCCCATTTTTACAGCAACATCTGGAATGGGCAGTTTGCCACACAACTGGAACCTGGGGAGCAGAGCTGAGCTCCACCAAGCACTGCTCCCTCTGAAGGAGGCAGATGAACCAAACCATTGATGCAGAGGAACACTGTTCCTTCTGCCAACTCCACCACAGATGGACAACAAAACCTCCAAGAAACCATGAAGAACTTTCACAGGACAGCCAAGAGCATGGTTCAGAGGTCACAGAGACACCCTCCAGGACACGAAAGCCTCAAAGAAACCATGAAGAACTTTCACAGGACAGCCAAGAGCATGGTTCAGAGGTCACAGAGACACCCTCCAGGACACGAAAGCCTCAAAGAAACCATGAAGAACTTTCACAGGACAGCCAAGAGCATGGTTCAGAGGTCACAGAGACACCCTCCGGGACATGACCACACACAACGCCAGGTCACTCGGTGACTGGGGAAGGATCCCCATCCCCTGGTAGCACCGCGGGCTGGCACTGAGGACACCACCATGTAAGTCTCTTGAATCCATCTGAAGGTCCAAGGGTTTCCTTCATCACCGTGTGCCCGAGGGGACACTGATCCTTCTGGTAGACCTGAGTGTGCAGCCTCTTGCCCTGCAGCTTGCCATGCAGCCAGTCCGAGGTGAACCGGATGACACAGTCCAGCAGATGCTCCAGATCCGAGAGAGCCAGGAGAGAGCCTTGTGCTAGGGGATGGATCTTGGCCAGGTACAGGCTCTCATTTTTAATGATGTTCCCTGGAAAAGGGTCAGAAGTAGAGAGACAATTAAGCTGCTTCCTACCAAGTGACTTCTGCTTCAAGGATGACAGGTACCAACACCCTGCATCACAGGTGGCATCCAAAGAGTTGACATAGTTGCAGCTGGACTGGAAGAGGGTCCCTTCCCACTGCTCTTGGAGCAGACCTTCCTTTCTTCCCCAAGTCACACAAGATGAAGACAGTCCTTTGGGCTCACAAGGACCACCAAAGTATCAGAACCATGTGGCTACAGAGCATAAGCCTTGTCCTCACCAAGATGACCCTGGATGCACCAGAAGCCATAAGGCTAAGGAGTAAAAGGCTCAGACAGGCAGCTCTGCTTCTGCAGATGTCCCACCCCATCCACCTTCCTCCACTTCTACACTCACCCAGCCCTGAAAAGTATCTTTGGTTGAGGAGGGTGATGCAGACGGGATCGGGTGCACGGAGGGCAGCCAGCGCTCGGCCACGGTGGAACTCCACAGACAGGATGTCAGAAGCAGGATCAGCCCTTGGATAAGAGCACCACTGCATCTGGCAGTTGTAGAAAGCCAGGAAGCCTCCGCTCTCAAAATGCAGAACCAGCCTGGGAGAAGGACACGACTTAAAGTCCCTCATCAGCAGCACCCCTGAACCTCTCTGCTCTGGCTGGAGGACCTCATACAGCTACTGGAACACGAGGAATGAGCCTGTTAAGCTTAGGAAGAGACACGCCAACCCTCACACATCCCTGCTCACTCTCACAAGGACCAAGAAACACAGTGGTCAACCCACACAACAGCTCCTTCTGCTGTCCCATGGTTGTAGCAGGCAGGCAAAAATCACCCACACCTTCACAGGAGGCTCCTACAGCCGAGGGAAAACTGATCACAGAACAATANACCACCCCAGGATGCTGTTGGCCCTCTTGGCCACAAAAGCACACTGCTGTCCCATGGCCATCCTTCTATCCACCAGGACCCCCTGGTGCTCCAAGCAGCACCTGAATGTGACCATGCCTGAAGCTATTTGTACAGAAATGAAGCAACCCTCCAGCAGACTGCAGGAGACAAGACTGGGGAAGCCTTGGAACAGGCTGCTCGGGGAGGTGGTGAAGGCATCGTCCCTGGATGGGTTCAAAAACCTCACACATGGTGGTTCAGGAGATGGTCTAGTGGTTCAGAGTTGTAGTGCAGACTTGATGATCTTTAAGGTCTCTCCCAATCCTGATGATTCTATGGGTGGGGAGACACAAAGTGTGTTCCTGTCAAGTACCCCCACATCGCCAGGGCCCAGCACCCACCGTGTTCATCATTAACCACTTGTGTTAAACAGGTCACAGGAGCAGAGGCCACACTATATCCCAGCATTGACATCCTCACTGGTCACTACATTCCCAGTCAGAAACCTGTCTCGGAGCATCATTCCAGCTGCTCTAGATGTTTGCCATCCATCCAGCGCTTTTTAAAGCCCATTTAACTGGGAGAAACTGGTCTTTTCATGGTATGATCCAGTCTGGCACCCTGAAAGTTCTCTGAGCAAAACAACTCACTGAGCTGGTGCCATGACCTCCAGGCTGGAAACACACATAGAAAGGTTGGAGAAGACCTTTGAGATCATCAAAGCCAACCATGAACTCAACTGTCCCAAGGCCACCCCTAAACCCAGTCCCTAAGCTCCAGACCTCTACAACTTCTAAACACACTCAGGGATGGAGATTCACCTCCCTCCCCGGGCAGCCTGTTCCAAGGCCTGACGACCCTTTCAATGTTCCTAATGTCCAATCTGAACTTCCCCTGGTGCAANCAGAACTGGACAAAACACTCCAGATGTGGTCTCACCAGGACAGAGTAGAGGGGGAGTAGAACCTCCCTTGATCTGCTTACCACCCCAGGATGCTGTTGGCCCTCTTGGCCACAAAAGCACACTGCTGTCCCATGGCCATCCTGCTGGCCACCAGGACCCCCTGGTGCTCCAAGCAGCACCTGAATGTGACCATGCCTGAAGCTATTTGTACAGAAATGAAGCAACCCTCCAGCAGACTGCAGGAGACAAGACTGGGGAAGCCTTGGAACAGGCTGCTCGGGGAGGTGGTGAAGGCATCGTCCCTGGATGGGTTCAAAAACCTCACACATGGTGGTTCAGGAGATGGTCTAGTGGTTCAGGGTTGTAGTGCAGACTTGATGATCTTTAAGGTCTCTCCCAATCCTGATGATTCTACGGGTGGGGAGACACAAAGTGTGTTCCTGTCAAGTACCCCCACATCGCCAGGGCCCAGCACCCACCGTGTTCATCATTAACCACTTGTGTTAAACAGGTCACAGGAGCAGAGGCCACACTATATCCCAGCATTGACATCCTCACTGGTCACTACATTCCCAGTCAGACTTGAGACACAGGCTGAAACCTGTCTCAGAGCATCATTCCAGCTGCTCTAGATGTTTGCCATCCATCCAGCGCTTTTTAAAGCCCATTTAACTGGGAGAAACTGGTCTTTTCATGGTATGATCCAGTCTGGCACCCTGAAAGTTCTCTGAGCAAAACAACTCACTGAGCTGGTGCCATGACCTCCAGGCTGGAAACACACATAGAAAGGTTGGAGAAGACCTTTGAGATCATCAAAGCCAACCATGAACTCAACTGTCCCAAGGCCACCCCTAAACCCAGTCCCTAAGCTCCAGACCTCTACAACTTCTAAACACACTCAGGGATGGAGATTCACCTCCCTCCCCGGGCAGCCTGTTCCAAGGCCTGACGACCCTTTCAATGTTCCTAATGTCCAATCTGAACTTCCCCTGGTGCAACCAAAGGCCATTTCCTCTTCAGTGAGAGGTGATAGGACAACAGAGACCAACACATCCCTGGCTGAGCCACCCCCATCTCTCATGAACTGTTGGACAAAAGACAGGGCTAAGAGCATCCCCACCAATTCAGTGCCCCCAGAATGAGAAGCTGGAGGACAGCAAAGCTTGTGAGGGCTCCACCAAATACCTGGGCACAGGGTCCTTCCAGTCCCCCCTCTTATTGGCTTTGTTGGCTCTTGCCAATTCATTTGCCCGCACGCTGCCGTACAAGCCAAAGTGGAAGCGAAGCCAGTTGCCTGCAGCTTCTGCTGCATCTTGGACTTCAGATCTTGAGTGCTGGAGTCCCTCATCCTGGGTTGGAGAACTTGCCCCGCCAGCAGCCTCTCTTTGCCGCTCTCCATCCTCTGCAGCTGGTCCTATGGGACCTGCAGCTGCCACAAATGCCAGGAACAAGTTCTTCCCATGAACCTGAGAAGAAAGGTGGGATGTACTGAGGGTCCACAGAACCTCTAGCTGTTTCCACAGAAGCAAGGATTGTCTCCAAAACCTTTTAGAGGGGGCATCACCCCACCCTGAACAGTGGGTTCATTAGCATCTGAGTCACTCCCACCAGAGCTGCAGGCACCCTCAGCATCCCTCCAGCCACATCAACCACAGGGTGTTCAGATACCAGTAAGCTCATCTCTAGTGCAGCTCACCTGTGAGTCCTGGAGCCTCAGGGCATTCAGGTCACTGATACTGATCTTCTGGCTGCTTCCCCCCACCTTGGCCACCACTTGTCCCACAAAAGGGGAGGTCAGCAGCTGGAACTTCCTCACTGCTGGGCCCTCTGGCATCTTCAGCAGCTCCTGAGGGAACAGCAGGTCCTTCTCCCACTTGGTGCCTTAGACCTGAGGGACAGTTACAACTCAAATTACAGAGTGGCAGGAGCTGGAAAGAACCTTTTGGGAACCACCCAGTCCAACAGTCCTGCTAGAGCAGGATCATCCTGCACAGGATCACGTCCAGGCAGGTTTGGAACCTCTCCAGGAAGCCTGTTCCAGTGCCACAAACCCAGTCAGAGGCTGAACCTGCCAATGTCCTCACCCCCATTTTCCTCCTCAGATCCCTGTGGCAAAGCTCTTGAGAAGTTCTTGGGTTCTTTTCAGCTCCAGAGAGGGGGTGGGATTTTTGTCCTTGGGGATGTTCTTAGTGTAAAGAACTAAAGCCCTGAGCAACCTGCTCTGATTGTCCATTTCACCTCACAAACAGGAACCTGGCCCACAGGCTCTCCAGGAGTCAGAGGACCTTAAATGAGGCTGTTTAGCATCTCTCTCCTCACCAGCAACAAGAGCTCACCTTACTCCAACCATTCCCCCGGTCACAGCCTTGAAGTCTGAGGAGCAACAGCCTTACATAGATGTTAACAAACCAGGAGGCCAGTGAGTTGTTCTTGGCTCATGTCTCACCCTGCCTTGGCTGCCCCACTGACAGCAGAGACATGGGGTCAGTAGAGGAGCATCCATTGACTCTTCCAGCAGGATTTGGGATCAGAAGACTCTGCATGAGAGGGAGATGAGGCAGCACCATCCTACAGTATCCTGTAGCTCCTTCCAGTGCTCTGTCACCCTCACTGGGAAGAAGTTCCTTCTCAGATTGATGTGGAACCTCCTCTGTTCCAGCTCACACTCACTGCCCCTTGTCCTGTCATTAGATGCCCCTGAGCAGAGCCTGGCTCCATCCTCCTGACACCCACCCTTCACATATTTATCAAGATTAATGAGGTCTCCCCTCAGTCTCCTCGTCTCCAAGGTAAAGAGACCCAGCTCCCTCAACCTCTCATCAACATCAGCCTCACACATGGCCCCCCCACCAGAAGAGTCACTTCCACCCTGTGTCAGCATCTCCACTGTCTGGGCTAGATCTGACAGAGCAGCCCACACGTGCATCAGCTCTGAAACCAAAGTCTTCAGTGCTACATGCTCCTGCCACAGCAAGGGGACATCCCAGTGAAGCTCTTGTCCTGGGCACGGAGGGGCATTTAAGCCCATAGCCACCTCCTTGGGGGTGTGAGCATGCTGGAGCAGGCAAGGGAGAGCAGGTGTAAGGGCCTTGGAAGAGCTCAAGAGGAAAGCACGGTGGAGAACAGAACGTTACCTGAATCCAGTCTCAATCACTAGAAGCAGCACCTGGCTGTTGACACACATCTGCTCATGGCCCCAAGGCCTTTGGGTCTTCCTCCTGGCTATCCAGGCTTTGGGTCAAGCAGCACAGGATGAGCCCCAGGAGAGCTCCCAAAGCTGAAACCTCTACATGGCTCTTAGAGCTTCACAATGAGCTAATTGTGTGAGACACCAGAAGTCCTCTGTGTTTGGTCAGCTTGTAGTGTGGACCACAGAAGGAAGATCATCATGAAGAGGAAAGCCTGCTCCTCCCACTTCAGGGCATCACAAGAACCAGCAGCCTTTGATCTCTTCCTTCTCTTTAGAAACCTCCCTACGTCACATTTTCACTCTAAACCTACAAGCTTAGTCCAAAGTGCTTAGTGCTCCTTCAAGAGAGCAAAGAGGAGGACAACAAGCCCCAGCCCTCTGCACAACATTAAGCCCACCTCCCCAAGAGCAGCAGCACTGCACCCCAGCCCAGCAAGCCACCTGAGCTGGGACCACTGGGGCAGGGAGCCAGGCCTCCAGGAGATCCCTCCTGCTCATTCCTAGTCCTTGCACCCAGACAGACGTCCAACAGCCACACCAGGTCAAGTCTGCTGGGTTCATCCCCCTCAGCTGTACCTGCACCACAGCACTGCAGCCCCACACCCCACCTCACCACAGAGGAAGCCCCATCATGGCTTTGCACCCCCATGTGAAGCTCCTGCAGGGATTTCAAGGCACAGCCCCAGCTGTTGATGGGATGTAGAGCTCCCCATCTTCTCACACTCATCCAAGTGTCAGCTAGCAGCTCTCCAAAGCAGCTGAGCCCCAAGCTCCCCCTTCATTTACATCTTCCCTGAGGGATGCCTGCCCTCATGGGAGCACTACAGAAGAAGGAATCACCCACCACCTTCACATCTGAGGAAGGAGGAATCACCCACCACCTTCACATCTGAGGAAGGAGGAATCACCCACCACCTTCACATGCCCTGTGCAGCACCCCAAAACAGCACCCATGGCACCCACCCCTCAGGCCACTGCTCTTCCTAGGTGCTCCTTGCAGCCAGCCACAGAGTTTTTCCCTTTTCACTGGGTCCCCTTCCTCCACCCCTAGACACCCCCACAGCAGCCCCCCCACTTCTCCATAACCAACCCAGGCACCCCCCCCTTTTACCCTCAGACCCTGCACCCAAAGCCCCTCTGCCCACCCACTTTTGAAGGAGGGGAGGGTGCCTGCAGATAACAGGGGAGCTGTCTATTCGCTGATGGGGGGGTGGCACAGGTGAGGGTGTCGAGTGTTGGCCCCACTCACCTCACTAGTTGCACCTGTGTCTAGGGACTGGTTGGACTGGGAGGGGAGGAGCGTGTCTGGACGGAAGGTCGGGTCCTTGTAGGAGGTGGGTGCTCGGGCAGCTCCACCCTCCGCCGAAGTGCAGACCTCGCTGGGGAGAGTGTCTGTGGTTTGAGGGAGGCGCCTGCGAGCCCAGCGGGGAGGGTTCAGGCTGGAGACAGGCTGCTGTGCAGAACCTGCCTGTGAGCAGAGCTGGAGGGGGAGTCACCAGGGTGTTGGAGCTGACACAGGAGCTTTGCTCCTCTCCTCTGCTGGGGAAGACTTGCTCTGCTGCCTGCACAACATGTGTGTTTGTCCCCACTTGGTATTGAAATCATGGGATCGTTTGGGCTGGAGCTGTAAGATCATCTAAGATCACCTGCAGATTGTCTTTGAGATCACCACGAGAGGTGGTAGAAGCTCCATCCCTGGAGGTGTTCAAGGTCAGGCTTGACGGGGCTCTGAGCAACCTGATCAAGTTAGAGATGCCCCTGCTCACTGCAGGAGGTGGGAGTAGATGACATTTAAAGGTCTCTTCTGGCCCAACATGTTGTACGGAATTGTGTCCTCTTCAGGGCCCCTCAGTTCCAGAGGGAAACAAAACAGGGGGAGGGAGGCCAGTGCAGAGCCACAGAGATGATGGAGGTGGAGCATCCACCTGATGAGGAAAGGCTGAAGGAGCTGGGACTCTTCAGCTAGGAAAAAAGGAGACTAAGGGGTGACCCCATGAATGTTGATAAATATGTGAAGGGTGGGTGTCAGGAAGATGGAGCCAGGCTCTTCTCGATGTCATCTGGTGATGGGACAAGGGGCAATGGGTGTGAGCTGGAACAGAGGAGGTTCCATATAAATATCAGAAGGAACTTCTTCCCAGTGAAGGTGACAGAGCACTGGAAGGGGCTGCCCAGGAGGGCTGTGGAGTCTCCTTCTCTGGAGACATTTAAAACCCACCTGGACAGTTCCTGTGTGACTGGATCTAGGGGATCCTGCTGTGGCAGGGGGATTGGACTGGATGATCTTTTGAGGTCCCTTCCAATCCCTAATGTTCTGTGATTCTCTGAAGAAGGGGCTCATCGTGACTTTGGGTCTTGGAGACAATGTTCTATCTCCTGCAATGCCTCAGACTCCACAAGTCCAAGCAAGTAATTTACCAGTGGTTTTGCCTCTCATTCAAACCTGATGTTTACTGGGATAAAACATTTCCATCACGAGGGTTGGTCCAGCACCGAAACAGGAACTCGGAGAGGCTGCAGGATCTCCATCCTTGAGGACACCTGACTCAACAAGGCCATGAGAAACCTCATCTAGTCATGGAATCATACAATCATAAGGGATTGGAAGGGACCTCCAAAGATCATCTAGTCCAACCCCCCTGCCACAGCAGGATCCCTTGTGATTAAGTTACTCTCTGATTCTGTCAAACAGGACCTGCAGCCCCCTTACTTCTCCTTGTGCAGTCTGTGATCATCGACCCCCTGCAAGAAGCCCAGGAGAGAAGTCAGAGTCGAGCCACATCCTCCTGGTTTTATTATCATGGTTTTATTTCCATTAGTTCTAAAAGTGTAGACGTTACGTGGATCGGCAGCCATACTACTTCATAATGTATAGTTTCTTTACATCTTTAAATAATTACAGCTTGTTCAGTTGGTTGGTTTCCCTCTCCCCCTTAACGAGTAAGTGTCTGTTTCCGCGGGACCTTCCCAGGTGACCTGGGAAGACCTTCCCAGATGACCTGGGAAGATTCAAACTTGGAGTGGAGGGGGAGAAAAGCAAGATGAACCACCACCCCTGGCACAGTCACAGCTTCAAGGATTGTTATCTGCTTTAGAGCTCCCTCATGATGTCCTGGAGGTCCTCCTGGTTGCACCCTCTTCAGCCAGCCCCAAAGACTGCAAGTGGAACGCGGACCCCTTATGAAGGAGCTGAAGCGATTCAAGCTATTGCACTTCCACAGAGAGCAAAGATGTTTAGAAATGGTCAAGTGACTTCTCCACCCCTCTGGCTCCCCCGTTGAGCCATCACAAAGGTCTAACTTGGTGCAATCAAGACCTTGTTACTGCAAACCCTTCATGATCTAAATTTGCCCGATTACTGATGGCTTCTGAGAGAACGAGACTCGCAGATGCATTGATGTGGGGGTGTGTGTGTTATGTAAGTGTTCAGTGGGCCCTTCTCTCTCACTCCTCAGGGCAGGGATGGCTCTTAGTCCTGCAGTTGTGTAGCACCTGGCCCTGTGTGGTCCTCACTAGGTTCTCCAGCCACACCACAATGAAATAAATTATAGAAACATCAATAGCAATAGCCATCCTGCCTAGTAGTTGTACTTAATTTCATCACCAAAGCAGTCTCTGACTGCCTCTCCCATCGCAGGAAGGAAAGCAGAGCTCAGATGGAAGTTCAGAAGTTGCCCCTCCTGCTAGAATGAGCCCAGCATCTTCTTGTCCCATGAGTATCTCATCCCATGAGTATCTCTTCACCTGTCACTTGTGGTGTTTGTCCTCCTGTGTTGGCCATCCCAGCTCCTACCTACAAGAAGGGGCTCTGTTTGACTCCAGGGCTTGGAGATGCTATTCAGACTCTTGGGAGTGCCCAAGGCTCTGTTTGACTCCAGGGCTTGGAGACAACACTCAGACTCCTGGAGGACTCATTGCTTGGGAGTCCCCAAGTCCAAGCAATTAATCTAGCAGAGATTTTGCCTCTCATTAGAACCAAATGAAAACTTTGCCACCCTGAGAGTTGTCAATAGCTCTACAATGGTTTTATGTTGGTCTAGGTGATCCTACACTTGGCAGGGGGATTGGACTGGATGATCTTTCGAGGTCACTTCCAATCCCTGATGTTCTGTGACTCTGTGATTAAAAAGAGCCACAGGGAGCATAGAGTCATATGGTTTAGATTGGAAGGCACCTCAAAGATCATCAAGTTCCAAGCGCCCTGCCATGGGCTAGGACACTTGTCACCAGATCAGGTTGCCCAGAGACCCCATCCCACCTGGCCTTGAACGCTTCCAGGGATGGAGCAGCCACAACCTCCCTGGACAACCTGTGCCTCAAAGGAAAAGCATGGAGCAGGTTTAGGTACTGCTGGGGTTTTCCTTCTTGTGTTGTGAGCATCTCAGGGTGTGTTTTAAAGACAAGAGAAAACTAGAACAATCTCTGAGGGAGTAGAGGAGTCCAGTAGTGAGGAAAGGTGGGCAGTGCCTCTGGGAGCATCCACATGGAAAGAGAAACGGGGCGTCTGCTTGGTCTGGACTTCAGCGCCTCTCCAGGAGGCTGCCTGCTCCCCTCCTTCTCAGGTTGTCCAGGGTAGCTGTAGGCATCTCAAACGGGGTGCATTAGCCAAGTGGCATCTCGGTGGCACCAGGAATTCACAGCCAGGTCCCCAAAGAGCTCAACTGCTGCTTACAAAGGAATGTTGTTCAGGAGGGAGACTGGCTAGAGACCTGCATGCCCCAGGAGAAACGCCTCTGTGTCTCTACCCCAAAGTCATGGTTTCAGCTGATGCTTCTGCCCTCTTCTCTGCAGCCTGCCAGAGCAGCATCACAGCATTTTTTATTCACGCTGCATGAATTCACCTTCTTTTCCTCTAATTAACACTAACCCTGCATCAGCTCATCAAGACAGAGCGGAAACTCTGGTGCAAACTCCAGCCACAGTGGTTTTATCTGGGGAGCACAGTCCTCTCCCCTCCATGGAAGGGTCCAGATCTCTACCATGACTCCAGTGCCAGTCTTCATCGTGGCCGGTCCAGTTGAATCCTTCTCCTTAAAGAAGCTTCTCTACCATCAGGAAGAAAACAGAGAGTTCAGACGACATAATGTCACTGTTTGGCTTCAAGTGTGTGCATGGCTCTCCTCTTGGCCAAGCCATGTGTCTTGGTGTTCAGTTGGAAACACCCCTCGTGGGGACATTAAACAGCAGGAGACAGAGGGTGGCACCTTTGGGAGCGAAGCACAGTCCCTCTAGGGTTCCACTTGGTAGTTCCACACTCAAGTTCTGGATGCTGGGATAAAAAGAGAGGAGCTGGGAAAGCAAGAGGGGTTAACAGAGTTTGTGAGTGGACAGAAACAAGAGTGGAGAATCTTGTAGAATGATGTCTCCCAGGCAAAGCTGGGAGATCTCCCGGGCAAAGCTGTCCTTCTGCAGAAACGTTGGTGAGACGGTCACTGCAAGCATCTGCTGGACTTTGTTAGGCACCAGCTCAAGACAGACCAGCCAGGGCTAGCTCAGGTGGAACTCATCCCTTTGGGAAAAGGTTCTCTTCCAGCTGCTTCTGCTAGGTTTGCGTGGTTGCTGAGGGCAAGGAGAATCAGAAGTCCGTGCCGTGCGTGGCGAAGGAAGCAGCCTCTGCCTGCCTCCCGGAGAGGCTGGAGCCTCTGCTAGTCACAAAAGGCAAAGTCCTGGAGGGTCAGGGGTGTGAAATGGTTGGGGGAAGGTGGGCACTCACGGTGCAGCCAGAACTAGAAGGCCATGGGATTTCCTCAGTGGCATCAACACCAAGGTCAAAGTATAGGAAAGGGTTAAATTAGCTGTCTCAAGCGCAGCGGCACAGCGGTGCTGGGGAAGCATCTCCCACTTGCCCTGGTCTCCAGTAACCTCCAAGCCTGGCTTGTAGCTATCCACAAGGGAAGAACCCAGGGTTGGTGACCAGCGTGGGTCTCCTCTACTCGCTTCCAGAAGGTCCCTTTTTCCAAGTCCCCCCAGTTTGACTTTGGACAGAAATTCTCCAGGCTCAGCCAGCGACCTTGTGGGGACGGAGCTCCGTGGGTTTGTGAAGATAAATAGGAAAGGAGTTACTGTTAAATACAAACACTCATCAGCTTCTCAGACCACCTAGGGGAACGAAGGCGATGCTCTCAACGTGTGAGCTGGAAATGGGGGTGGGGGGGTCTCTCTTGCCCTCGGCCCTAGATCACACCCAACCCACTCAAGCCACCACAGCACGACCAGTGAAGCCTGTTCAACCAACTGCTCTGGAACTGGCTCCATTTGGTGGAAGATGACTGAATTTGGGTAACGAGGAGGTGGTGTCGTTGTCTTCTGGTCAAGAAAGGAACGGGTGGTGACAGCAAAGCGTCTCTGCTCCACCTTTGTCCGAGTCTTAAAAGCCAGGTCTTTTTAAATAAACAAAAGCCAAGAACTGTGTCCACCTCTGTGTTCCTGGCTGTTCCATGGAAGGTGGAGGCGGTCAAGTAGAGAGGCTCGTTTAAAGTGGGGGGAAAGGGCTTTACATCCATTAGTTGCTTTAGGAGTTGAGTCTTCTCTGTTTGTTTGGTGTGAACTCTCTCCTACCCCTCAGGAAGTCCTTTTTACCTCTTTGCTGGAGCATCTCACAAGGGGAGAGTAGGCAGGAGAGCAGGGGACGTGGGGAACAACATTGACTGGATGATCACGTGGCATCTTCTCTATCCCTCAAGCGGATCGGCCTGAAGTTCATGGGTAGAAGGCCAGGTTATGCGGTTATGATGTCCCCGTGGTTGTCACCTAACACCATGCTGTTCCAGGAGTCCTGTTTGGAGCTGCTTTGTGGAGACTGGCTGATGGCTGACTGGTAGGCCTGTGGTGAAAGCTTCAGAGTTGAAATGGCAGGATGGACAGACGATCCGTGGCCGGTCATGGCAGCGACGGAGAACGCCTGCGGCAAACAGAGCATGCGGTGAGGTACGCTTCACACCTACAGGACCAGATGCAGCCCCATGGTGGGGACTGGTGCTGCTTCAATGACGTGTCTGGGGATGTCATTGAATTTCAGCTTAGGGATGATCACAGAATCACAGAACATTGGGGATTGGAAGGGACCTCGGAAGATCATCCAGTCCAATCCCCCTGCCACAGCAGGACAACTTAGACCAAGTCACATAGGAACATGTCCATGTGGTTTTTAAACATCCCCAGAGAAGGAGACTCCACAGTCCCCCTGGGCAGCCCCTTCTAGTGCTCTGTCATCCTCTCCATGAAGAAGTTCCTTCTGATAGTGATGTGGAACCTCCTGTGTTCCAGCTCACACCCGCTGCCCCTTGTCCTATCACTAGATGACACTGAGCAGAGCCTGGCTCCATCCTCCTGACACCCACCCTTCACATATTTATAGACATTAATGAGGTCACCCCTCATTCTCCTCTTCTCCAGTCTCAAGAGACCCAGCTCCCTCAGCCTTTCCTCATCAGTGAGATGCTCCACTCTCTTCATCATCTTTGTGGCCATTAGGGTTAGGGTTAGTCCCTAATGCTGGGCTCTCTCCACCAGCTCTGTGTCCTTGTGGACCTGAGAGGCCCAGAACTGGACACAATAGTTTTGATGCCTACAACCACCTGGAAGCAGGTTGGAGTGATGTGGGGCTTCTGTCTCCCAAGTAGCAACAGGACAAGAAGAAACTGCCTCATGTGGTGCCAGGGGAAGTTTAGGTTGGACATGAGGGATCTGGTTTAGAGGTGAGCTTGTAAGGTAGGGTAGATGGTTGGACTCGATGATCTCAAGGCACTTTTCCAACCAGAGTGATTCTGTGACCTTAGGAAAGATCTCTTTATGAGAAGGGTGTCAAGGCTTGTCACCGGCTGCACAGGGAGGTGGTGGGGTCCCCATCTCTGGAGGGATTTAAAAGACATAAGGAACATGTTTCAGTGGTAACTGAAAAGGAGGAATATGCATTAAGAATGTGCAGCAAGAAAGCTGTAGGACCTATGTCATGACCCATCTAGAAGGAATCTGCTTCTTGCTGTCCACTCAGAACTGCCACACCTCATGAGCAGTCCATGTCGTGCCGTGGTCATGGTGACAAGAACATGGGCCTTTGCCCCATCCCAGAGGGCAGATCTCTTACTGTGACCCCTCCCAGGTTGAATAGAGGCTGCTGTTCTCCACGGAGGTTTTGAGGAAGTTCTTCTCACCACGGCCACCACCCTACTCCCACCTTTGTCCCACTGCCAGCATCTCCTGCTCTACCTGAGAAACTGGGCTGGGGTGCCCGTAATGAGATGAGAGCCCAGGTTCGGTTTTTATGGGGCGCATTTCCTCGGTGTTCGTGGCACTGCTGCTGCTGCTGGTGGAGCTGGTGGTCGGGGTAAGACTCTCCGTGCTGGATGGACCTGTGAGGAAGCAGATGGTCAACCCAAAGACAGTAAGGATGGACCTGTGAGGAAGCAGATGGTCAACCCAAAGACAGTAAAGGGCTTCACCCACCTACCTGGAAGTGAGTGTAGATACAAATACTGACAACTAGGAGTGGGAAGGGCTTTGTTACTGCATCCAGACCCCCCCCTGCTGTTGAAGGATCAGCCCATGCTGTGGTTGGGTGCCTGAGGGTCAGAACCAGAGGCACACACCCCCCCACCCCAGCAGCAGCTCCCCTGTTCACCACTCACCCGCTGGTGTCTTGCTTTTGTTGAGGTTCTTTGGCTTGCGCTTTCTTGTCTGAATGCCCTCTTTCCTCATTGCCAGAGGCCTTGGAACCTGCAGAACCAAACAGGAAACACATTCATGGGTGTGTGTGGCCATCATTTCATCTAGGGGGTGTGATTCCAGCTCTACCTCCTAGGCTCCACGATAACCACCGAACTGAGTTCAGTGAATAGAGATGGAGCCCCAAGTCACCGGCCAGCGCTGCTGTGTGAAGAGGTCTGTCAGAGCTACAGGATTTGCATCTGAATGGGAATCTACTGGGTTTTCACAGCATTGCTGGAGAGGGTTTTAAGGTCAGATGGAACAACAGCTCCCATGTTTGCTTTTCTGCTACAGCCTGGACTCCAGCAGGGCTCTTCCAGATGGATCAGATGGGACTTCAGATACCCAAAGCCCGTGCTGACAGGAAGAGACTGTCTGGACATCTATCAGTCCCACAACAAATCTATGACAAAGTCTTAGCTGGGATCTGCGCCCTTGTGAGGAGAGGCTGAGGGAGCTGGGTCTCTTCAGCTTGGAGGGTGACCTCATTCATGTCCATAACTATGTGAAGGGTGGGTGTCAGGAGGATGGAGCCAGGCTCTGCTCAGTGTCATCTAGTGATAGGACAAGGGGCAGTGGGTGTCAGCTGGAACAGAGGAGGTTCCACATCCATATGAGAAGGAACTTCTTCCCAGTGAGGGTGACAGAGCACTGGAACAGGCTGCCCAGGGAATATGTGGAGTCTTCTTCTCTGGAGAAGGTGAAGACCCACCTGGGTCACAGAACATCAGGGATTGGACACGACCTTTAAAGATCATCCAGTCCATCCCCCTGCCACAGTAGGAGCACCTAGTCCAAGTCCAGGAAGGTTTTAAACATCTCCAGAGAAGGAGACTCCACAAACCCCCTGGGCAGCCCCTTCCAGTGCCCTGACCCGCCTGGATGTGTTCCTGTGTGACTTGGTCTGAGTGATCCTGCTGTGGCAGAGGGGTTGGACTGGATGATCTTTCAAGGTTCCTTCCAATCTCTAATGATTCTATGATTCTATGATCTGACACTTCTTGTGGAGCTGCTCAGCCCTTCTTTGTGCTTAGACTTTTCCCTGGTGGGAAGAATCCAGGCCTGGTTTTACTGGGATGTGTTGGGTTAGATGCAGACCGTAGGCTCAGCAGTGTCTGAGAAGAACCCTGCGTCCATCACCCCTTGGCACTATAACCATGATATTGCATGGAAGGGGACTGAAGCCCATGGAGAAAGGGTCTAGAGAAGAGCACAGAGCTGTGCAACCAAGCCAACCCCCAGCTATCAACACCCTCCCCACAGAGAGGAGAGAGGTGTGTGAAGTCCTTACCCCGTGGAGCTTCATGTAGAGCCCGCAGGCGTTGCAGACGGGCTCTCCCTCGGCGTTCCTGCGCCAGAGCGTGGTTGTCGTCGTGTGGCAGTTGGCACAAGAGAGGCCGACGCGGCGGGAGGCAGACTGCAAGACAAGGTAGAGGGAGAAAAAACTCATCAGCCCTCCACTGCTGCCAGCAGCAGCATCTCAGATCCCAATGAGCTCGCTCAGCACACCTCAGATTGTCCTCTCCACTTGCCTCTCTTACTTCTCATGTCACCTTGCCGCAGCGAGTAACACAACTGCCTCTTTCTCCCCTTCTTGCCTTTCAGCTTCTGCTCCTCCACTGCCCCTCCTGCCTGCCAGTGCTCTCCTGGGACACCTCAGCCACCCTGGGACATCTCAGATGGTGCCAAAGACATCACCCGAGCAGAGCTTCGGATCCTCAGTGAAGCCTAGTAGCAGCTTAGAGACCCAACGCTCGTGCGCGCACCTCCGAGGAGGCGTCTGGATCTCAAAGCATCCCAAGCCCTTCACCTTCCACGCGTCATGGCATAGTCCCAAGAAGATGTTATCAGTGCCATGAGGGTTACATACTCCTTGCTGGCTTTGTGTGCTGGTGCTCGCGTGGCTGGAGGGGGAGATAAGAAAGAGATTGCTTCCAGCAGCATCGTCTCCCTAAGGATAAAGAGGGATAATTAATAGGAATCCCCAATAATGAAGCAGCACAGGGAACGGGCTCTTTGAGGTTCCTGTCCTGGGTGGCCTGGTTCAGCCAAGCTCAGAAGTCCTGGCTAAAAGCTAAGGGGCTTAAAATTGTATAAAGACACAGGTTTTGAGCTTGGAAGCAGGGTGAGAGGTGGAGGAAGGAAACCCCACATCCTCCACATCTGCCTGATTCTTCACCGAATCGTTTAGGTCGGAAAGGACCTTTAAGATCATCAAGTCCAACCACTAATCCAGCGCTGGCAAGGCTACCACTGAAGACTGTCTCTCAGCACCACCTCTCCAGATGCTTCAAAGCTCAGGTGGCCAGAGGCTGAGGATAAAGTCTGGATGGGATGGGGTTGTGTTTCCTCTTTGCTTGCTTATAAATTGGGGGCTGAACAGAAGTGTGGAGGAGCCTGATGTCATGGTGCCTCAGAAGGTGCCCATGAAGAGGACATATGGTGGTCTTGGACACAGAGTCATAGAATGTTCTAGGCTGGAAGCTGCCTCTAGAGGTCATCTAGTCCAACCTCCCTACACAGAGACAACTCTACCTAGATCAGGCTGCTATCTGATGGTCTTGAACATCTCACCATCACTGCAGACCTGAACAGCATAGCTAGCAGCTATGTAACGGTGTGGAAGCCTGGGAGATAAGGACCTCTGCCCCGGTGAGACCACATCTGGAGTCTTGTGTCCAGTTGTGAGCCCCTAAGTTCAAGGAGGACACAGAGCTGCTGGAGGGTGTC
>VXBP01000428.1:351012-430062 GCA_013400115.1 Rhinopomastus cyanomelas | reverse complement strand
AATGAGTAGAAAAAGTCATATGAACCAACAGATGGTTGTGCCTGATGCACAGCCAGTGGCTGCCTTTTCACCACCCCCTACTCTCCCCACTCCTGCCAGAGCCACCGTGTTTGGGCTCTCCCCAGGCTTTAGAATCAGAGCGGCTTTGTGAGCTGCAGGGTGGGGATTGGGATAAGCTACTAGATACTGGGGAGTTTGTCACAGAGAATAAGGACTGTGACAGAACTTATTCTTCTGCTGTGTGCAGCAGAAGAACACAGACAAATCCAGGGACCAAACAAAACAAGCCAAATGACTAACCCCAACAAAACAAACAACCCAGACTCTCTCTTCCCCGTCCCAGGAGATGTTTAAAGATGTGCAACTTGGTGCCCTGGTCTAGCTGACTGTGGTTATGTCAGGTCATAGGCTGGGCTTGATGATCTCAGATCTTTTTCCAGCCTTAGTGATTCAGAGGGTTCTTTCTAGCAATGTAATCTGAGAGATGGATCTNTTCCTTCTCATAGTTATGGGGTCCACAAATTGTAGGCAATTGAAATGGCAAATATTTTTTGTGAAAACATCAAACTACTATGTGTTCTTTCAGATTTGCTTACAAATTGATGATAAAATTTCATCAAAATAATGGAATGAGTAGAAAAAGTCATATGAACCAACAGATGGTTGTGCCTGACGCACAGCCAGTGGCTGCCTTTTCACCACCCCCTACTCTCCCCACTCCTGCCAGAGCCACCGTGTTTGGGCTCTCCCCAGGCTTTAGAATCAGAGCGGCTTTGTGAGCTGCAGGGTGGGGATTGGGATAAGCTACTAGATACTGGGGAGTTTGTCACAGAGAATAAGGACTGTGACAGAACTTATTCTTCTGCTGTGTGCAGCAGAAGAACACAGACAAATCCAGGGACCAAACAAAACAAGCCAAATGACTAACCCCAACAAAACAAACAACCCAGACTCTCTCTTCCCCGTCCCAGGAGATGTTTAAAGATGTGCAACTTGGTGCCCTGGTCTAGCTGACTGTGGTTATGTCAGGTCATAGGCTGGGCTTGATGATCTCAGATCTTTTTCCAGCCTTAGTGATTCAGAGGGTTCTTTCTAGCAATGTAATCTGAGAGATGGATCTTGCTGGGATTGGACTGGATGATCTTTCGAGGTCCCTTCCAATCTGTGATGTTCTGAGATGCATTTCCAACCCCCAATGTTCTGTGATTCTGTGAAACCACTAAGGCTCTAAATTCTTCCCTGCCTTCTCATGAGAGTGAAGTTTTAAGGAGGGCACTGTGTTTGTCTGTTTGGGACTAGGATCTTCCATGAAATCACAAGTGTGAAGGACAGACTTCACAGCAGGACAATGAAAAGAAGAAAAGATAAGTAGTTAACCCAAGGTACAGTAGACAAACACTTGTTCTGAACACTACAGCTAAGAATATGTTTCAACCCCAAAAGGTTCCCTTCACATCTCTCTCCCGTGGAACCCCTTCATCTCATCTCAGTCTCATACTTCTTATCTTTATTCCTTAAGCTTGAGCATAAATATCACAAAAAGGTGGAAGCTGTGGCTGTAGAAGCTTGAAGGAAGTACAGGAGAAAGACACTTCTTTTGTTGTAGGGTCAGAGAGAAATTGCATCTTGGTGAAATGAGGCTTGCCACCACCTTTTAGAAGAGGCAATTACTTACTGGTGGATCATTATCTAAAGTGAAAACTAGCTGCTTCTTTCCAAAAGTGTGTATTAGAGGTTATGGTGGTTTTAATGAGGCATGCATTTCCTTTCCCCAAATAAAATAGTAGCAGAGTTGCTGTCTTTATTTCTTTGAATAACAAGATTAAAAATAAAGCTTAGTCTGGGTTCAGAATTCCTTTTGAGTCTTAACCACCCACAACTTCTTAAGGATGGTTTCTGATCCCTGCGAATGGGGTCTGCCGTGGAAATGTGTGAAGAGCATAGACGTGATATTTTGTATGTGCAAATCATCACTGCAGACCCTGAATGTCCTCCTGCAACAGAGCAGAAGCAAAGGAGTCATTGTTGTGTTTTCAAATGATGTGTGTATTCACAGAATCACAGAACATTAGGGGTTGGAAGGGACCTGGAAAGATCATCTACACCAATCCCCCTGCCAGAGTGGGATCACTTAGACCAAGTTACAGAGGAACACGTCCAGGTGGGTTATAAACGTCTCCAGAGAAGGAGACTCCACAACCCCCCTGGGCAGCCCCTTCCAGTGCTCTGTCACCCTCATTGTGAAGAAGTTCCACATAAGTATCAGTAACTTCTTCATGGTGAGAGTGCCAGACCAATGGAAGGGGCTGCACGGGGGGGTTGTGGAGTCTCCTTCTCTGGAGACACCTAAAACTCACCTGCATGTGTTCTTGTGCAACTGAATCTAGGTGATCCTGCTGTGGTGGGGGAATTAGACAAGATCTTTTGAGGCCTCTTCTAACTCCAAATGTTCTGAGATTCTATGAAAATCTTCTGTAATCTGAACAGAGAGGTATGCATGTTTTCTTTGGTACATCATTTACACTCTGTAGAGTTCTGCACAGAGATGTAATGATACCATAAAGAAGGATCTAAGGAGCATTTCAAATACCTCTCCCCAAACAAAGCTATAATCACCCAGAATTTGCAAGCAATTAGAACTGGAAACAAACACTTAGTTTCACTGCATTTGCAAGTGCTTGATAATGACTACTGAGTTGAACCATTCCATTAACTGCAAAATAAACCTAATAAGCATAATTTAGACAATTGTTCCAGTAGATGAATTTGTATTTTGTGATTCATGATGTAGGTACCCAGCAGAATAGTTTCACTTGGAATCTTCTCTACCTTGAATCACCTTTGAGAAGCAAATCTAGCTTAACGTTGCTTATTTTGCTGACATGTTATTTGAGAGGACAGTGGAAGGAGAAGCATGTTCAAGAGCTGATATCTAGACCTGTGCCTACCTAACTGCCAGTGTCGTCAGTTTTGTGGTGTTTACACTGAAATAAAACAAATGTAAGAATATGGAGTCTCCTTCACTGGAGTATGTGTCTTAGAGGAAGAACACAAGGTCTATGTGCTTTGAATTTGTCCAATTGCATGGTGATCCTAGAACCATTCACTGTCTGCGCTGTGGGAAGGTTCTTTTCTTCTATTTGTCCATTTAACATGATCTGATTGGAAGGATTACTTGTGTTTTAAGGTCATCTTGTTCATAGAATCATTAGGGATTGGAAGGCCCCTCGAAAGATCTAGTCCAATCCCCCTGCAACAGCAGGGTCACCTAGACCAAAGGCTGATCACAGTACCAGTCTTGATGTTTCCCCATCTAATTTCACATTAAAAACAGATCCTGATGTCTCAGCCAGAAAGCTTTGGGCAGGAGCAAAAGAAAGTGTAAGAATGTCTTGCTCTTGAACGCTTTCTTGTGTGGGAACACAAAGGCTACAAGACCCTAAATCAAAGCCAATACTGGATATCACAAAGTGCAAGAAGTGCAGCTCTAGTTCAAGCTGCTTCCCTTGTGTATTAGCCAGCAGTGATTCCAGCCATGGCTTCCTAAGAGGCCCTGTGCCCTCCCTGTCTTTTTGCCATCACTGAGAACTTGTGAATCAATAGGTTCAAAAGCATCTGTCAGAAGGTTAGAGGGTTTTAAGATACTCAGTGTCCAGATGTCCATCAAGTAGCAGTGTCAAGGGAATTGTAATGACTCTCTGTAGTGGGGGGAAAAGGCTTATTTGTATTCTGCTTAAAAATATACCAGCTAGAAAATCAGCTCTCATTTAACCACTGTCTATGTTGTATTGATTGCCTGGTGGAGATCTTGTGGAAGGCATGTTGGAATTGACCTCATTAATGCTTATAAATATGTAGAGGGTGGGCATCAGGAGGATGGAGCCAGGCTCTGCTCAGTGTCATCCAATGATAGCTCGAGGGACAGTGGGTTTGAGCTGGAACGTAGGAGGTTCCATATAAATATGAGAAGGAACCTGTTCAGAGTGAGGGTGATGGAGCACTGGAAGGGGCTTCCAAGGGGGCTTGTGGAGTCTCCTTCTCTATTCTAATCCCTCCACCACAACAGGATCATCTAGAGATCACACAGGAATGTGTCCCATTGGGTTTTAAGGATCTCCAGAGAAGGAAACTCTGCAACCCCCCTGGGCAGCCCCTTCCAGTGCTCTGTCACCCTCACTGGGAAGAAGTTCCTTCTCTCATACTGATGTGGAACCTCCTGTGTTCCAGCTCACACCCATTGTCCCTTGTCCTATCACTAGATGACATTGAGAAGAGCCTGGCTCCATCCTCCTGACACCCATCCACTAGATGACACTGAGAAGAGCCTGGCTCCATCCTCCTGACACCCATCCTTCACATACGTATAGACATTAATGAGGTCACCCCTCAGTCTCCTCCAAGCTAAAGCCCAGCTCCCTCAGCCTCTCCCTGTAAGGCAGGTTCTCCACTTAACAAATTCCAGTCATTTTTATTGTGGAGGGTCATTTTGCTGTTTAAAATGGTGATGAACTTAGAGTTTTTCTGTTTCTCTTGAATTTTACATATTTGACTTGTTTTAATTACACTTCTGATAAATTTCATCTATTGATTAACAGACTTTGTAGTTTGGAAACATCATCTTCTAGCATGTCAGAGGAATTTGGTTCTTTTTGCTGTGTTCCCCACCCCGGTGTGGATTTAAGAGCCTTACAATCAGTTTTAGTTTAGATCAAGGAAGCGTTAAATTACTTTCAGGTTCATGCTGGACACTAGTTTGTTATTTACTCTCAGAAATACCTACTTTATTTGCTCAAGAAAATACTTCCAATTGAATCGTGTTCTGGGTCTGATTATTCCTTCTCATGGTTTTTACCTATTCATTGAAATCACCAGCTGGCAGCTTCTTTATTTTACTTGTGTATCTCTTTGGAAATCTCTTGTAGCAGCGATGCTCTACCTCATGCACACAGAAAAACAGATGCTGACCAGAGAGCAGCTTCTGGCTGCTGCAGTGTCAGCCTTATGTGCAACACCTGCCTCACCTTTGTCTTGCCCTGTGAACAGCAGTGTGAGAACGAAGCCCACTATGGAGCCACTGAAACACAAAAGGAATCCTAATGTAGTTGCAGGGTGGATAATTCAGTCTGGGAAGAAAATGAAGCTGCAGAAGCTGGGAGTGGAACTAACAAAGTTTTGTGTGTTCTGTAGCTGTGCTTTCAACAGAGCTAACAGAGTTAGCCTACTGATTCTTGTCATCCTGAGAGACACAGGTAGAAGGACAATTAGCATTTGTTTTTATTATAACAGAGCACTGGCAGTTAGGTGTAGGTGTGTTGTAGCACTTGAGGCTCTTCCACACACTGAACCACAAAAGTGACCAGCTGGAAGGGGCTTCAGTGTTCACTTTCCTAAGGTCCCTGCAAAGATGCAGAGCCTGCTGTGGATTGGTTTTCAAAAACACCCAGTAAGAGTGTGGTGGTGGGTTGAGATGTTTTCTGTTGTTGTAGTCCATTTATAGATGGATTTTCCTTTTTGTGCCTTGCTGATAGTGAACATGAACCTTTTCCTGTGAGCTGAGTCTGTATCTTCATCTACTTCAATAGAGGATAGGAAGAAGAATTGATCAACTGCTCTCTTCAACCCTTGGTTTGCTTGGAACCTGTGATCAAGCTAGAAAGCAAACATTGCAAGAGACAAAAAACCCCCAAGTTTTCCTTTAACCTCTGGCTGTAAGTTTAATTCATTTTCCTCAGTGGCCTTTAGATAACATAGCTAAACCCATCTGTTTTGCAGCATTTACTGCTGGTTAACTGTGCCTGAGCCTAAGCTTTCCCCCCAACTCTGCTTTTAATGTGCTCCATGTTGATAGATGCTAGCCCCTTTAGCTTGCCACATATGCACATTAGCCTTTATAGGAAACTTTGTCTTTTTGAAGGAGCCCTTTGGAAAACAAACACATACTTAAGTCTAGTAATAATCTATCAGAAAAATACCCCTATTTTTATTGCAGAGAAACAGAACAGCTTCATCCAATTACAGCAGCCTGTCATCCCTCCAAGATTCTAGAGTTCTTCTGTCCATAAAGTATATATCTATGCTATATGTAGTTTATACATAAATATAATATCTATTATATACAATTTAGATATAGAAATACATATGTTATTGTGTTGGGCAAGATGGGAGGATGCTGTTTGTGTTCTATACACAGGCAGCCATTCGTTTAAATAGCATTGCTCTCTACAACTACCTGGAAGGATGCTGTGGAGAGGTTGGTGCTGGTCTCTTCTCATGAGCAATTAGTGATAGAGCAAGAGGGAATGTGTTTGAGTTACAACAGGGGAGGTTTAGACTTGACATTAGGAAAAGCTTTTTTGTGGAAAGGGTGGTCAGGCACTGGAACGAGCTGCCCAGGGCGGTGGTTGAGTCGGCATCTCTGGATGTGTTTTAATGAGGGATGTGGTTTAGGGGTAAGGTAGGGTAGATGGTTGGACTTGATGATCCCAGGGGTCTTTTCCAACCAGAATGTTTCTGTGATTGTGTAGTGAAGTTCCTGGATTCACATTACCTGTAAACATCTTTACTACGAGAGTGTTTAGGAGTGTTCCTGACACAGGAGTGTATTTCATGTGCAGTTGATCTAGATTCTTCACTTGGAATCAATTCCATTTCAGAACCCAGGTTTCCAGTATAACAGGAGCAGAACCAGAACCAGTGGTCTATTGCTAGTCAAATGTAGTGCAATTGACCTGTGCACAAGCCAGTCTGAAGATGATTGCCCACAGTCTAGGCTGGTGTTTGTGTTGCAGATGACATTATAAACGTTCTGTATCCACGAGGACATTGCTTGTGTCGGGTAATTGGTGCTTACAATTCATCAGTGAATTACCTTGTTGTGCACTATCTCGTACTGTTCAGTGCCCTCTTGTATTGTGTTCACACAGATTTATTACATGGCAAGCATCACATTTCTGTTGGGTCTTGCTCTGAATTTTTAAAGCCTCTGTCCATAATTGGTTTTCTAGTCAATGTCTAGCTTATCTAAAGACTTTTTTAATCAAATCAAGCTGTTCCCTCTGCATGCTTTCAGGTCCTTTGTAGTACATTGCATATGTGCAATTACTCTAGGGCAGGAGTAAGTGCCCATGTGATTGATTAACTCAAAGAAGGAGGCATTTTATTGACACTTTCCTCTATTTTCATATAATCTTCTCTGCAAACAAACTTAACATGTCTCTTCACCAGAGGCTGAAGTCTTATCAGCAAGATGCTGGCTCATCACATGGTAGAGAGATGCTGATAGTAACTTTAATGCAACTTTACAATGACTGCAACTATACAATCACTGGGTCATGGTCTGTGTGAGGAGGCTGGTGTGTGTAAACCTGTGAAGCAGTGGATGAAGTCACTGGGTGGTTGTATTTTCTCTCTGAACAGCTCCAATCATATTTTCCTATTTCACTACTTTTGCTTATATTGAAGAGGGCAGCAAACTTAAGCTTGTACAAAGCATCCTGCTGTAAGACCTGTTGTCCAGCCTTTGAGCAGCACTGCAGCACAGGAAATGTAATAAATAAACAGCAAAACTTGCTGCTTAAAACTACAGTAAACTTAATATTGTTAAGCACACAACTGCTAAACATATACTATCAAAAAATATCTAAATACATAATATAGAGTGTGAATGTTATGTAAATATTGTAAATTTATTAAAATGATTAAATCATAATGATTTTAAGCCTAAAATGCTTTTAAGATAATTTTATTTAGTGATATTTAATATGTTCAGTTGGAATTTAAGGTGTAAACTTAGGCTATTCAGTGTTTGGAATAAAATGTACAACATGCAGTGCATGCAGATAAATATCAATAACCTATATTTATATATAGAATCATAGAATCATCATGGCTGGAAAGGATGTCCAGGATCATCAAGTCCAGCCCTCATCCCAACATCTCCCCAACCCCTAGATCATGGTTTCAGGTGCTCTAGCTACTCAGTTCTTACACTTCTCCAGGGACAATGACTCTTCTACCTCCCTGGACAGCCTGTTTCAGTGCCAACCACTCTGTCAGTAAAGAACTTCTTCCAAAGATCCAATCTAAACCTCCCTGACACAACTTAAGGCCATTTCTCCTCATCCTATTTGAGAGAAGAGACCAGAACCAGCCTCATCCTTTGAGATAGTTGTAGGAGCAATAAGATCTTCTCTCAGCAGCCTCCTTCTCTAGACTAAACATTTCCACTTCCCTTCAGCTGCTCTTCACAGAAGCCTTTTTTCTAGACCTCTTACCAGCTTCATTACTCTTCTCTGGACCCTCTCCAGCACCTCAATGTCCTTCTCATACTGTTGCACTCAAAACTGGACCCAGTACTCAAAGTGCAGTCTCACAAGTGCACAGGGCCACCATCACCTCCTTGCTCTTGCTGGTTACACTCTTCCTGGTCCCTGCCAGGATGCTGTTGACATTCTTGGCCACTTAGGCACACTGCTGGCTCCTGTTCAGGCAGCTGTCAGCCAACAGCCCCAGGTCCTTCTCTCCAGCCACTCTTCCTGAAGCCTGTAGAGCTGCTGTGGGTTGTTGTGACCAAAGTGCATGACCCAGCACTTGGCTTTGTTAAACCTCAGCCCGTTGCTCCAGCCTGTATATAGGCTCCACCTTATATTTATATATATATATTTGTATGTAGTTATAAAATCATAAAAGAAATCCTTTATTTGCTAACAACTAAGCAACCTGTGGTTGCCTCATTCCTACAAGAAAATTCTTTTCTGTCCTTCAAAAAAATCTTGTAGGTTTATGACAGTGTCTGGGACGTGCAGATGGATGGGGAAGAAACTTAACTTTGATTAACATTGTTTGCAGCTTTCCCTGCTCTTTGTCTTTTAGCAAATGCTGTGCATCCAGCTTTAATTGTCTTGCTGATGCCTTTTTCATAGCCATTCCATAGCACTTTCATTATTGCCTGGCTATTTGGGGATGAGCATCATTTTAAAATGGTATAATTTTCTCATAAAGCCTCAAAGCTGTAACAGCCTTTTCTGTTATTTGTTGAAAATGTGTGCACACCAGTGCCACACGTGAAGCCACTGGATGGAGAGGAGCCTTGTAGAGGAAGATTTACTTCTGAAGTGTACTTTTTTGGAAGAAGAAAATCAAGAGCTATCTTGCCCATGAGACAATCAAGTCTTTTAGGTGGTTTTCCAGTTGGTTCTTCCTCAGGTCCAGGTGGCAGGCAGGCAAAGTCTCACCTCTCCTGCCACCAGGTGCTCCATCCTTGTCTCTTCTGGCCTTTTCTGTTATCTAATCTCTATGGCACCTGGTTCTTCTCCACCAGTTAGCAGCATTCCCTAGCTATCATGTCTTAGGCCTGAAGTAGCATCTGTTGTTTCATGCTGCCATAAGTGTTTAAAAGACTTGGAGCCTTTTAGTTTGGGGAAGAGCAGGCTGAGAGGAGACCTCATCACTCTCTACAACTACCTGAAAGGACATTGTGGAGTGGCTGCTGCTGGTCTCTTCTCACAAGCAATTAGTGATAGAACAAGAGGAAATGGGTTCAAGTTACAACAGGGTAGGTTCAGACTTGATATTATGAAGATTTTTTTCCACAGACAGGGTGGTCAGGCACTGGCATGGGCTTCCCATGGAGCTGGTTGAGTCTCCATCCCTGGGTGTGTTTAAAGATGGTTTGGATGAGGTGTTGAGGGATGTGGTTTAGGGGTGACCTTGTGTGGTGGTAGAGTAGATGGTTGGACTCCATGATCCCGGGGGTCTTTTCCAACCAGAGTGATTCTGTGTTTGGCACTCTGCTCAAATGGAGTCGCAGAACTGTTGTCCTTTTCGATGCAAAGGAGGTTATAATTTCCCACGGACTAGATTTTACTTTTAATTTGTTGATGCTTGAGAAATAACTGATCAACAAGATGATCCTATCTGTGTTTTTCAAAAGCTTTGGGAAAAAAAAAAAAACAAACCTCTGTGGATGTGCCTTTCCACAGGCAATATATTTTGTACTGAAGTTTTCCCCTCAGTGTATGTCAAGTTGTCCTGTTGAATATGGGTGTTTCATCAATAAAATCATAGCAAATAAGTTTATAGGCACAACACTTTTGAAGACCATTGCTGGCAAAAACAAGCCGGGCTCTCTCGTGTGGTTTCCATTAAACCAGCCAAGTAATTTTCTAACTGCACTTTAGAGCGTTTGAAAGAGCTGCCAAAATCACAAATAACCACATTTAGACTGTGTCTGTGATAACAGCAGAATTAAAGGTTTCTTTGCAGTTGGGCTATTGCTTCCAAAGTCCTTTTATCTTTGTGGTTCTCAGGATGCTGTGGAAAGCATTTGTAATCTCAATTGGAGATGGGAAACGTTAAATTATGGAGTATAAAAATTAAATATGGCATTTATTTTTAATGGGGTAACATGCAGAAGAGTATCAAATAGAAAATGCACTGATCTAGCTCATCTCACTTGGATTTGAAACTAGTCTGAAGGGTGGTTACACTGCTCAGTAGGAAGATGGGTTTTGCTGTAGAGTACAGTAATGGAATGCATCAAGTGTCACCAAGAGTTGGAAGGTTTTCTGGTCACCTTTAGGAGTTTAAATAGCAGGAAGTTTTCCACTTCTGAATTCAATCTCATGATAATTAAGACTATATCTTATCCCCATTTATTTTACAAGTGGAGTGTGAAGAACAGGCAGGTGCAGATGTGCTTGCTATGCTTTCCTTGCAGTTGGTAAAGGCAAGAGAGTTCCTTACCGCTTGCATTTAGATGATTAAAACACAATTACTATTATATTGCTGAAGCTGCAAGTTGTAAAATGTGTATTTTAATAATTTCCTAAAATTCGTCGACTGATTAATTTGTAAAACTTTTGATAGCAGTGTCATTTGAGTAATTGTTTTTGTAATGAGAGCCCCTAAAGCAATGATGATTCTCAATTTTACATCTATTGCACCAAATAATTGGTGTAATTGATAAACAGTCTCTTTAATATTCACTCTTCAGTCAAAACACATCCTCTTCAACTTTCTAGTTGAACGTGGAACAGTAGAATAAATAGATGTCAGCCTTTTCTGGGAAATAGTAATTTGATGGAATCAGCAACTTTGAGGAAATTATTATTATAGACAGAGACAATTTTTACATCCTTTTTTGATACTGGCTACTTTTGATTGCTAGATGCAACTGTCTGGGTCATCTAGTTCATGAATCACAGAATCATTCAGTTTGGAAAAGACCCTTGTGCATCATCGAGTCCAACCATCAACCCTACTCTGCAAGTTCACCCCTAAACCAGATCCCTCAACAGCACATCTAAATGTCTTCCAAACTCATTCAGGGATGGAGACTCTACCACCACCCTGGGTAGCCCATTCTGGTGCCTGACCACTCTCTCTGTGAAGAATCTTTTCCTCATGTCTAATCTAAACCCACCTTGTGGAAGCTTGAAGCCCTCTCTCTGTCACTGATTACCTGTGAGAACAGACCAGCACCAACATCTCTACACTGTCCTTTCAGACAGTTACAGAGAGCGATGTGGTCTCCCCTCAGCCTCCTCTTCCTCAAGCTAAAGAGCCCCAACTCTTTCAATCTCTCCTCATAAGATTTGTTCTCCAGGTCCTTCACCAGTGTTGTTGCCCTTCTCTGCACTTGCTCCAGCACCTCGTTGTCTCCTTTGTACTCAAGTATCCAAAACTGGATCTAGTACTCCAGGTGTGGTCTCCCCAGTGCTGAGTACAGGGGTCCCCTCCCTGCTCCTGCTGGACACAGGCCAGGATGCCATTAGCCTTTTTGGCCACCTGTGCACACTGCTAGCTCATATTCAGCTGCCTGTCAATTAGAACCCCCTGGTCCTTTTCTGCCAGACAGCTTTCCAGCCACCCTGCCCCAAGCCCGTAGTGTTGCAGGGGATTGTTGTGACCCAAACGCAGGGCCCAACTCTTGGCACTATTGACCCCCACACGATTAGCCTCAGCCCATGGATCCAGTCTGTCAGTGTCTCTGTGCAGCCCTGCTACCCTCCAGCAGATCAACACTCCCTCCCAATCAACACTCCCTCCAAACTTTGTCATCTGCAGACTTACTGAGGGTGCACTCAACCCTCTCATCAAGATCACTGATAAAGAAGTTGAACAGGAGTGGCCTGAGCACTGAGACCTGTGGGACACTCCTCATGACCAACCTCCAACTGGATTTAATTCTGCTGACTACAACTCTTTGGGCTCGGCCATCCAGCCAGTGTTCAGCCCAGCAGAGTACACACCTGTCCAAGCCATGGGGGCAGCCTGTCCAAACCATGGGGTGGCCAGCTTATTCATGAGGATGTTGTGGAGGACAGTGTCAAAGGCCTTACTGAAGTCCAGACAGACTACATGGACAACCTTTCCCTCATCTGCTAAGCAGGTCACCTTATCACAGAAAGAGATCAGGTTTGTCAAGCTGGATCTGCCTCTCATGGGCTGGACCTGACCACCTGGTTCACCTTTAATTGCTGTTGATCAACAAAAATCAATCACATCTGTAACAAAGCCTCACCAAACTACATATTTCAAAGCTCTGCAATGTAAATACAGGATGCTAAAGGACAAGGAATGCTGAAAGAAAAATGGGTTTTGTAGGCAGAGCTCCAATAAAAATGTTTTTGACAGTTCAAATGCATTTTATCGTTGAAAAGCCTTCTCTGAAATGGAGACGTCATGTTTTGTTTTGTTAACTTAGGCTGCATGGACTTCTTTCTTTTTCTTCCCCATCTCTTCCACAGGGTAGTAAGAAAAAGCTGGCTTTTAGTAAATGAGGAATAAACGACGGTGTTGCGTCCCCTTCCATCGACACGGGAGTGCCATCCTGTACCTCTCTGTCCTCCTCTGATTTCCCCACAGCTGTGGTTATGCTTCGGTGGATCTTTGCCACAGTGCAGGTCTTGAAGTGTGAAGCCAGAGGGGAAGGAGGCAGGCTCTTCTCAGGATTTCATGTTACTAAACGTGTCTGTGGACTTCTCTGTGACGCCTCCCAAATGTTTTGAAGCAATGCTCAAGAGCTGCTGCGTGCTGTTTGTTCCTCTCTGCTGCCCCTTCCTTGCTCATGATCCCCCTATGTGCCAGGGTGATGGTGGAATTGAAGGGAGTCTGAGTAAAGCAAGAAATGATCTGTTGTGTCTGGGGCAGATGGGGATCTGGAAGGATTATCCTTGAGGACAGTAGGTGACTTTAATAATGTCAGTGTCTGCTGGCTGTAGTACTCAAGCACGAAACGTGAGCTTAAACATTAGTAAGGAAGTGAGGACTGTGCTACAGCTAAGAACTTGGGGACAAGAAAGATGTGGGGCTAGGACAGGGCTGTGGATACGTGTGTATTGTGTCTGGGGAGGAGGCTGGACCCTGCTGAGGTTGAGGGGAAGATGTCTGGCTCTAACATGGGTTGGAAGAGGCTGCATGCTCCCCTGTTCACATTGGGGATGATGAAAGCAGCAGTGGCCTGCTCTAGGTAGGCTTGGGTATGTGAGGAGGAGCAGTCCTCACTCCTCGAGCTGCAAACAGTGAAGGATGGTGAAGAAGTGGGATGATCCCCTCCTGATTGTGTCTTGGCTTTAGGGAGCAGGTAGCCTGCAGGGTGTGCAGGGAGGTGCCTAATTTTGACTGCTGTCTACCAAAACATACTTGGGCTTTCCTCTGGTCAGAACCTGCTGTTGTGATACCTATAACAAAGCGTTTTTCTGGGTATTAACTTCCCATCTGTGCCCTAGCGCAACTAATGTAGGAACACACTGCAGCAGCCAAGCAGTGAGGAACAGCAGATAATTAGTGGGTTTAGAAGGCTCTTTGTCCTCAGCTCGGATGAGGAAAAATATAGGTAGGGACTCGATGCCAAGAACTCTTCAGAAAAGTAGAGCAAAACTCCCTTCTCTTTCCTATCTCACTGTTGCTTCGGAGCAAAATGCAATCACACGCTTCTGCTGGGATTTCTGCTGAACTTCTTTATTCTACAGAAGGTGAAGGAATTTTTCTGCTCGTGGTGCAGTGCTAATTCCAAGAGTTTCTTCTAAAAATGTTCATTTTCATGGTTGGAACTTGGGTTAGGTCTATTCATCCTACCCCAATGGTAAACTGAATTGTCTTCTTGCGCAGCACACGTAGCCCTTGAGCTTTAATGCCAGTGATGCTGCAGCTCCTACCAGTGACTCCCTCTCTGGGCCCAGCAGAACTTGACCATTTTTGTTCAGAATGCTGCCACAATAAGAAGTGAGATCGTTGCTAAAAACACTGAAATATGAAAGAAAACTACTGAGACTGTAGCACACAGTCTCGCAGTTTCTGTGCACCACAGTCTTGATTTGCAAATCTGAGTGAAAGATTGACTTTACATTTCCAGAGATGATTAGCTGCCAGCTCTAATCAAATTGAGAAGTAATTAGCAAATCAAAACTTGATTAGCTCTTTGCTTGATTTACTAAAATTACAGTTTATGCCGTTTAAATGATGGGGGAGGGGTAATATCTGTTCTCTGTGTGTAGCCTTTGCTGCTTCAATACCCCGGCACCTTTGCTTCAGTGAAAGTGATGCTGGAGAAGCAAAGACTATCCCTTTTTAACTTAAAATAAAGGTGTCTTGAGTGGCTGTTGTTTGGGAAGCCTGTGACCCAGCCAACCTGACTTTTCCTTGCCAATACTCTTTCCTTTGCAAAGTACTTCAGTGTTGTTTGAGGAATTATTAAAATGTGAAACCTTCTCTGGAGATGTTTAAAACCCTCCTGGATGTGTTCCTTGGGTGACTTGGTCTGGGTGATCCTGCTCTGGCAGGGCGATTGGACTAGATGAGGTCCCTTCCAATCCCTCATGTTTTGTGATTCTGTCAAAGTCATGCAGGTGGCTCTGCAGCAGTTTATCTCATTGATGCACATGTGCTGTGACAGTGCAGGGAGGAGTTCAGCTGGACCTCAGTTTCCATCTCTGCCAGCTGCGGGACACTGGCCTTAATGTCTGCGATGCCATTTTTTATTGGTTTTGGAATATGTATCATTATAAAATCATTAGGGATTGGAAGGGACCTCGAAAGATCATCTAGTCCAATCCCCCTGCCAGAGCAGCATCACCCAGACCAAGTTGCACAGGAACACATCCAGGTGGGTTTCAAACATCTCCAGAGAAGGAGACTCCACAGCTCCCCTGGGCAGCCCCTTCCAGTGTTCTGCCACCCTCATCCATTTGGATCTTCTATATTATTCAACTCTGAGTTCCTGAGGAAAAAAATAGACATTGCTGGATTGTAAAACATTCTAATAGATGGACCTCCAGTCACATAAATCAAATGCAACAGGTTAGATTTTTATCTGTATGAAGCCAAAAAAATCCACAGATGCTTTTCCAATATGCAGCTTACTATGACCTTCCTTGTCTCCCTTCTCCTTGAGATTAGGTGGCTGTAACGCTCTCTGTTTGCGTTAAGACTAAGATCAGTTTGAATGCATCTTTTTTCCTCAACTCTTATTTGTTACAGAAGTAGCTGCAGTGGAGAGCTTCTCTGAATTAATTTAATGGCAGAATTAGCAGGCCAGCTGTAATCCCAGTGCAGTGTCTTTACAGCTGTACTTTTCGGAGGTAGTTTATTAGAAAAGCAATAGGTTTGGAACAAATACAGAACAGAGTGTGAGACGCTTAAAGTTTTTGGAACTGCTCTGTCGCTATCTTAAAACTAAAACGTATGGTTTAATTAAACACAAGACTAGAGAGATAAGCCCAGCAATATTGCAGTACAAAGCTGTGCAGGAATGCTGATATTCAGGGAGCCCAGTTCTGCTCTTCAGTGCAAAGGATGAAACACTAAAGTAAAGTAATCATTGCGCTCGCATATCTGGAAGCCAAATGGATCCCTCATGTAGTCCACATTTCAGAGTCACAGAACTTTAGGGATTGGAAGGGACCTTGAAAGATCATCTGGTCCAGTCCCCCTGGCACAGCAGGATGCCCTAGATCAAGTTGTACAAGAACGTATCCAGGTAGGTTTTAAACGTCTCCAGAGAAGGAGACTCCACAACCCCCCTGGACAGCCTCTTCCAGTGCTGTCACCTTCACTGGGAAGAAGTTTCTTCTCCTACTTATGGGGAACCTCCTCTGTTCCAGCTTAGAAGCCATTGCCCCTTATCCTATCATTAGATGGCACTGAGCAGAGCCTGGCTCCTTCCATCTGACACTCACTCTTTCCATATTTATAAACATTAACAAGGTCACCTCTGTCTTCTTTTTTCCAAGCTGAAGAGCCCCAGCTCCCTCAGCCTTTCCTCATCACGGAGATGTTCCACACCCTTCATCATCTTTGTGGCTCTGCACTAAGCTCTCTCCAGCAGCAACATGTCCTTCTTGAACTGAGGGGCCCAGAACTGGATGCAATGTTCCAGATGTGGTCTCACCATGGCAGAGTAGAGAGGGAGGAGAATCTCCCTTAATCTACTAACCACATCCCTTCTAATCAACCCCGGGATGCCATTGGCCTTTTGGGCCACAAAGACACATTGCTGGCTCCTGGTCATCCTGCTCTCTGCCAGGACCCCCAGGTCCCTTTCTCCCTCAGTGTATATTCCAATAAAAATCAGGAAAACCCCTGATGCTCTTTTGGATGGATGGTATTTTTTCCTGTCCTCTAGTTTTAGGGTGCTTTATTCTCAGACATGGGTTGTTTATGTAGCAGCTCAATACACTGAGTATTTCTGCCTTGGGCTGCAAGGTTGTGGTACGACAGCTGATCTATTTCTCTTTTGGATAAAGTATTTAATCCATAAAATTTTCCTTTCTCTAGGGGACATCTGTAGCCATAAACATTAATCTTGGCCTTTCAAACTTGTATAGACTGCTTAATGAACTGGTGTACGTGTTTTATCAAAAGCTCTATGTACTGGAGCTCTGTGGAACTACGCTGCACTTGCCTTTGCCAATCCCTTCCCCTCCTGCAGATGCAACCTACTGTTAGGTACCCATCTTCTTTTCTTCCATCTGCTGATCAAGAAGCCTTTTTCTCGTGAGACTGAAGGGTAGTTCCACCATCAGTTTGTAGGAACTCTCATGCCATCACAGGGTATCTTCTCCAGTGCAGCCACGCTGTGCAGGGATGCGCAACCGTTTGAAGGAAGCTGAGTTTACAAGCTGTAATAAACATCTCAAGAATATTCAGAGTTCTAAGGCATACTTTTGTCTCAAAGGTCTCTTAGTGGCAAGGTTTGGGCAGTTTGTATCACAAACATTAGCAGTCTTTTGAGCTGATTTTTGGGGTTATTGTTATCTATATGCTGGTTTTTTGAGAGTCATGATTGTGTTCTCCATTAAATCTGTGTGCTGTGACTGGCTGGGCTCTGAAGTCTGTTCGTAGCAGCTCGAGCTGTTCTGTGCTTTGAGGTGCTTTGAGTGCTTTGATAGCATGCTGGTGTTCTCAGTGCTGCTGAGCAGTGCTTGCAGAGTTCCAAAGCCTTCTCTTCTCCTGTAGATACGGGAAGTCTGGGGTGAGCAAGAGGTTGGGAGGGAACAAAGCCAGGAGAGCTAATCAAAAAGGACCAAAGGCATATTCCAGACCTTGTGTTCTTGTCCTTGGCTCAGGAATAGGAGGAAGAAGAGGGGGCTTTCAGGGTTATGGGGTTTGTTTTCCTGAGCAAACCACTTGCAAAGAGCAAGGATATCATCAGCTGGATCAGGTCACTCAGAGCATCATCTAGCTTGACCTTTTATGTCCCCAAGGAATGGAGCCTCCACCTTCTAAACATGTTCCAGTGTTTCAGTACCTTCATTGGATAAGTATAGATATTTTTTACAATCTAAATCTCCCGCTTTTATTTTAGAACTATTAGCCCTTGCTCTGTCAAAAAAGGCTTTGCTAAAAGGTTTCTCTCAGTCTTTCTTGTAGACTCCCTTTAAGTACAGACAGGCTGCAAGAAAGTCACCTTGGAGCTGCCTTTCCTCCAAGCTGAACAATCCCAGCTAGTGCAGTCCATCCTGCACAGGACGAGAGGTGTTCCAGCCAGTCTTGTTTTCCTTCTCTGTTCTCCCCATCCTGCAAAAACAGGGGAGTGAGCAAGTGGCCAGATGGGTGTTTGGCTGCTGGTCAGGGCTCACTCCTGCAGAAGGATAGAGCTGGAAGTCGTTTGGGCTGGTTGGCTTACAGGAGGCACACTTGCACAGCCCTTTCAGGCAAGAACATCCATTCAAAGCTGCCTCTTTTTGATGGGTAATGCATAAACAAAACTGTAGATGCTGTCAGGAGCTGAATTTGTGAGGAAGACAACTGTTTGGTGCTTTAGGATCTCTTCCTCAACGTTGAGTCGTAGTTCTTGTGTCCCATCCCTAAGTTACATCTCCTCTGAAATGAGGACAAAGCTTATGTGGACAAGCAGTTCAAGGTTCCTTTCCCGAGTCACCAACCTTTTTTGATTCTAGTATGTTTTACACATGTACTTCAGTGTCAGTCCCCCTTCAGCAAAGGGGATTGGACTAGATGATCTTTCGAGGTCCCTTCCAATCCCTAAAGATTCTAAATCAACCACTGGCAGCATCAGCAGCAGCTGCAGCCGTGGAGTTGAACTTGCAAAAAGATCTGATCAGTTTGTACTAATCCTCAGGTGGCTGTGTCTACAGTAGTGCCAGGGCAAACCCCTTCTATCTGACTGTTCTGGTGTTTCAATGGGATGTCTTTGTGTCAAAAGAGTAGTTTTAGGTAAAAAATCTAAAGTTCAGGGAATACCACACTCCTGTTTACCTGTATCTCCTTAAAATACTCTTTATTAATGACACTTTACTTTTCCAGTACTTTTGAGTAGGTAGGTAAAGTCTGAAAGGCTTTAACACTAGAGTCAGTGTCTCAGCAGATGTGCTGCTGCTTCGTGCTACTTGTTGCTGTAATTAAGCAGCTTTCAGAAGATGTTTTTCTTTCAGCCATGGTCTTGGATTCAGATTTCAGTGAAGATCGTAACCTGCACTCCACTGGTACAATTAAGGTAATTGACAAAAGCAAAACTAGTGGGCAAAGTTAATTAGATTCTTCCATCTCCTCACTTTCAATTAAACCTGTTGGTCTGAAGGGTGTGTTCCTGTTTAATTGCTAATGCTTTTACACAGGACACAGGTTGTAGTAGTGTAGCAGCCTGTCAGATAAATAGTGGTTCTGGAAATAATCCTGGGGCAGATGGTTTTTGTATCATTTGGTTGTCCTCTACTGTCTAAGCAGCTGAGTGTTTTAGACTTTATGTCCTTTATGGAGCAGTTTGGACTTGCACTTTGTAGTGCATTAGATGGGGTTTGGTTTTGGGGTTTTGTCCTGGAGAACGAGAACGCTGCTGTATTGTTCCTGTGTGACTCGGTCTGGGTGATCCTGGTGTGGCAGGGGGATTGGACTGGATGATCTTTTGAGGTCCCTTCCAATCCCTAATGATTCTGTGATTGCAGACACAGCACAATAAATCAACTGTAATTACAGCAGATGAAATATTAGGAGACTACAAATCCTTTAAACTGCTCATGGATTAGGGTAGAAATTATAGTGATGCTGGATGTTAAACCTGTCTCTGTCAGGAAGATGTTTATGGCTTTGGTAACGCAACAGCATTAAAAGTTGGATTTCTGCCCTGGGGATCACAGAATTCTGTCATGGGCAACTGTGTTAGGATTCAAGCTAAATAATTCATGCCTTTCAAAATACATACTGCTTTGCAATACTGCTGATAAATTTATTATCTTCATTGTCATCTAGATGAAAGGAGAACAAACACAGGTTAAGTAAGATGAGATGCAAAACGACAGCTAGTGTTTATCAGCTGTGTATAAAAACATTGGTAAAGTTAAATGTTTGTTCAACATGTGGTTGCAGACATCTGTCCAGTCCAAAATCATTTGGTTCAAGTGAGTATCTTGAGTGTGATGGCACTTGTACAATCCATGTTCTACGTAGTTTGAGAACTGAGGTACGACCCACAGGAGGTTACAGGTTGGAAGGGACCTCAAAAGATCATCTAAGTCCAACCCCATTTGTTGGAGCAGGGTAACCCTACAGTACTGTCTCAAGATGTCCTACATGGGGCTCAGACCCATGACCCCAGGAATTCAGAGTCCCATGCTCTACCAACTGAGCCAACCAGGTGAAGGTTTGGGTTCATTCGCTTTCTGTTCAGGATGTCTGTGAAGTCCAAGGTCCTGCTGTGGCAGAGGGATTGGACTAGATGATCTTTTGAGGTCCCATCCCTAATGATTCTTTGATGCTATGATTCCATTTTCCTCAGGAATTGTAAGTTGTAAGTGAACCCTCTCAATTTCTCTTTCTTTCAAGCCTTTTGCTAATTAGGAAGAGTCTGTTCCAGAACTGGCTAGCCCAAGCAGACAGGTGACAGTGGTTTAAATGGCCAAAAGGAGTCCACAAAGAGGCCAGCTGTACTTCCCAGACCAAACTATCCCAACTAGCATCAGGTCCTGATGCCTACTGGCGTACCAGTATGCTGCGGAGATTTCCCCAGTGTCTGAACACAATGATAGGGTTAAAATACCCCTCAGCCCTCACACAGCGAGGAGACACTAGCTGCCACCAGATAACTCACAGTTTGTGTGCATCTGAGCTGTGTGGAGGTCTCAGCACTGGAGTGAGACGAGGCCACTGAACACCTTGTCATGCTTAAGGAAACTCTTGTTCGCAGCTGAAATCTGACATCTGATGCTATTGCCAGTGGTACCTGTGGTGGTGATGGTGGAAGGAAACTGCTGGCTGTGAGTGTGTCACAAGTAATGCAGAAATTCCATGGGCAGCATCTGTGAAGCACTGGCTCAACTGGGATGAGCAGTCTTGTTTTAATGGTCTTTCGTGCACCTGGCTGCTGTGAACATTTCCAGTCCAGCTCACTGATAACATGCTGATTATTGTTATGCTCGTTGGTCTAGGAGTCTGGACACGTAGACCTCAACAGTTCCTTGACTTTGGGGCAATGTGCCCATTCCAGTCTCCTGAACGCCAACAATTTTCAGTAACAATCTCACCTAATAGAAATTTCTTCGGTACAAATGATGTTTCCAGTGAGTTTGACCCCAGCTCTGTCTTCTTCTGAGAGGTGATGTAACTGTGTGTAGGGGCACAAGATTTTGCTCTTGGTACTCATTTGCTCTTTGTGCTCTTTGTACTCATTCAAGTATTGAAGCACACTTGTTTAAATTATCTAGGCAACCTAAAATACAACAAGGTCTGTATTTTAGCTGTTGTTCTCTAAAATCTAGGGTTTGTGATTGCTTCTTCTGCTCAGTAGAGAACAAAGGCTGCAGAAGACTGTAGGAGGGCTGATTGTTTTTTACATCCAGGAAAAGGCAGATTAAAACAGAAAGCTTAATATTTCCCCCGCTGATGTGCACAGAGATGATTCTGAGTGACAGTATTAAAATTAGTGGTGATCTATTAGGCATTTGTCTTGCTTAATGATATGTTTCAAATAGATCTTGACATGCCAAAAATATTTAGCTTTCATCTTTTGTTTATTCAACTTTCTGAGATACTATGATCTTCAAGAAAATGTGCTGCAAGGGGCAATGGGTGTCAGCTGGAACATAGGAGGTTCCACATCAATCTGAGAAAGAACTTCTTCCCAGTGAAGGTGACAGAGCACTGGAATGGGCTGCCCGGGGAGGTTGTGGAGTCTCCTTCACTGGAGATGTTTAAAACCCTCCTGGATGTGTTCCTGTGTGCTTGATCTAGGAGATCCTGCTGTGTCAGGGGGATTGGACTGGATGATCTTTTGAGGTCCCTTCCAAACCCTAATGATTCTATGAGTCTATGACAATGGTTTTGGAAAGCAGCCTGGCAGTATGGACTTGGAGAGGTTTTTGGTTCATGAGGTCTTTGTGTTTATGACAAGAATGTCTGGCCTTCAGCTGTCACCCAATTTAAGACAATTTTAGGAACCTCTAAAATCTTTGCAGGTTTTCAAACCCCTATTAGAGAACAAGAATAGTGCAGAAGCGAGCTGGTCTGTGACACGTAGGATGGGACACATTCCTCAAAGCCTTCAATTTAAGAAATAAGGCTCTAATTTGTTTTATTGTGATGGTATATTTATTTGGGATGCTTCTGGTTCCCAGCAAAGAGAGCACTCAAAGGAATTCAAAGAGTATTTTCTTTTGGTTATCCAGATAAATATTTAAATCCATTTCTCTCTCTTAGAAACAGTTACCAGCGTGTAGTTCATTCAGCACTTTTCCTCAGAGTTCACCTGGCAGAGCTACCACCTTTTTATGGGTTGAGGGAAGGAACACCAACTTCTGCACATTCCTCTGGTGGTTTAGTTTATTAAGGAAATGATGCATTTAACACCCCTACAAACAAATCAGTTGTGTCATGGGATATTAACTTTCTCCTGCCTGAATTAATGAAATCTGTTTGAGGATCATTTTTTTTCCCCAACCTCAAGTGCCTTTAAATAGAAGGTTATTTTCTGGCAGAAGCAGATGCAATGAACTGCAAGGTCTAGTGACTGAACCACCAAATGTTAAAGCTAAAGTGATGCTGCATGTTCATTCGGAATTCTCCTCTGTGGAGTAATTCCACAGTAATCAGGTGGCCACGTCCATACTTTGTCTGTGCAGTGGTTTTGGAAGAGTCCAACTTCAAAAGAGAAGGTTGAGGGTGGAGAGGGCAGAGATCGAGGAGAAATGAGGCAGAAGGATAGAAATCTGTTGAGTTTTAGAAATGAAAAAATCCAGATGTCCAGAAAGCAAAGTCTGTTTTGTTTTAAGAGTTGCCCCTCGTGCCCAGCCACAACGTGTTGCCCCTCGTGCCCAGCCACAACGTGTTGCCCCTCGTGCCCAGCCACAACGTGTTGCCCCTCGTGCCCAGCCACAGTCCAGGAAATCCGTGTAGTCGGCAGTTGGCTGCTTGTGCTTCTCATTGTTATTCTTTGCTGATACTCATGTAGGTCAAGTGAAAGGTCATTCAACCAGAGCAGAAGAGAAGATGCTTGCCAGCCTCAGCTGACTACTGCCTCTGGAGGTTTGTATGTCAGCTGTTTGGATTTCACTGCACAGCTTTTGTTCAACACTGGAGCTACCATGTGGTCTGTCAGGAATTAATGAAACTCACGTGAACCCTTCGCAATTAAAACACTCTGGGCGGGTGACAGTTCTGATGGGTGTGATTGAGGAGGTGACTGAATTCTGAGCTGTGTACCTTTGCTCTTCCTCAAGAACTAAACAGAGAAAAATTGTTGAAATACCAGTCTGCAGATTCGTAACCACATTTCCTTTGCAAGAATCAGTTTCCGAGCTGTTTATCAGGAGATGTCAGCGCAGCCACAGCCTAGGTTTTCCTTTTGTGTTGCTGCCATATCACACTTTTAACACGAGTGGGGAATAGATCAAGCAGCTGCCTGTCAGCAGAAATACCCAAAGAACAGCTCCTGTTGTTTTCCTCAGCTGCTGCCAGTAGTATTTCTGAGTTAACCCCTGCAGGAAAAGGTTCAGAAAGGATGTTGGAAGAGCTGATGTTAACATTAGCCGCTTTGGGTTCCACTGTCTCTACAATCAAGGCTCCATCTTTTAGACTTAAAAATAAAGTCTCCTTTAAAAACATGGACTCACAGAATCATTCAGGTTGGAAATTACCCTTGGGATCATCGAGCCCAACCATCAAGAACCATAGAAAACCTAGTAGCAAGATGGGCAGGTTTTTAAACACTTAGGAGGCATTTAAGAAAGCCCTCATGTATTTAAACGTTTGATGATACGATGAGTTGTTACCTTTTTCATGAGGATCATTTATTTCTAAGTATTTTCTAACAAACTGGGAAGTAGATCTATGGTAGTGCTGTGATGATGAGTGAATTCAAACTGGTTTTTTTTTTTTTAGCCAAGTCTGTGTTAAGTGTAGGAACGATTAAGGATTAGCTAAATAATCAAAATAGAGGAAACTTAAAGGTTGTGTGTGTTTTGAAGTACTGTTGGAAATCACAGGCTGTGTTGCCTCCATTGGAGTAAGTAAACATCAGTACTGGTGGGGTTATTTCATAGAATCATTAGGCATTGGAAGGGACCTCAAAAGATCATCCAGTCCAAACCCCCTGCCACAGCAGCATCACCTAGACCAAGTCGCCCAGGAACACATCCAGCTGGGTTTTAAATGTCTCCAGAGAAAGGAGACTCCACAATCTCCCTGGGCAGCCCCTTCCAGTGCTTCATCACCTTCACCGTGAAGAAGTTCTTCAGTAACGATGCTTGCTGTCCGTGGGACATGCAGACTTTTACAGAAAAATAGAGAATTATAGCTGTGATGGTAGAACTCCTTAGCATGATGAAAAGGAGTACCTTGGCCTGAGGCTTAGTGTCAGCTTTCCAAAAATCTACCCTTGGTTTCATTTGTGAAAGGTTTGAAATCTGCTGCTTCTGCTCTCTTGGTTACTTCTAAGTGTGACATGATCTGATCTGTTTTCATCCTTGAAAAGCCTTGGCATTGCAGGCAGGCTTAACTTAGAGGATGGATTCATGCATTGCCCTGTTAATGAACATTGTCCCTTCCAATAGATGTGTATTCTGTATGTTATTAACTCCTTTTCTGCTGTATCACATCGTATTGTGCTCATGAGAGTAAACTTGTACTTGTGGCTTAGTAAGGTACAGATCCTACAGGAGATGGACTTCCTTATTTCCTTTTGTCTTTCAAGCACATGGACCCATTTCTGTTTTTTTTTCTATTCTTGCTAATGTTTTTTTTTTCCCCAGTAGTGTTGGTTCCATCCCAGTCTCGCTCTCACGTTCATTAAACAGTGTTTGTTTTGAGTTGTGTTCACCACAACTCTCATCACCATTAATACCAAGAACCCAGTGCTACACCCTGACCTCTTATTAGGATTCTTCTCAAATAAAAAAGTCTTTCTTCAATAATGGATAAGATAAAGCAATGTAATGTTCTGCCAGGATCTCATTCCTCCTCATTTGGCTCCTTTGTGAAGATGCTGTGCAGCCATCTTCCGAAGCAGAGAGCACATTCCTTGCCTAAGGCCAAAACAATTATCTGCCATCATAAAGAAGTTAAACCAGTGCCGATGAGGGGGAGAAAAGGCTTGATGTGCTGCTTATAAATTCCAGCAGCAAATCCCCAGGAAAGTGAAAAGAATCAGTAGCTGTGCCTTTTGAAAGCAGAGCCGTGTCCTATTTGGGGTGGAAAACGCTGCTCTGCGGAGTGAGGACAAGCTGAAGGGGGAAGCGTGCGGCAAGGTCTTTGCACGGGTTGTTCTAAAGGAGTGTGACTTGAAGTGGTTTGGCCAGACGTGTTTTCATGTCTGTGTGTAGTTAGACCTATCAAAAGGAAGCAGCTTGATGTATTAGGAACAACAGCTTATAAAACAACTTGTCCTTTACTGGTTTAAGCTTCTGCATTGCTCTAATTTCTTTTGAGCTTGGTGTAGCTAGTTAGTGGTTGCACTTCATCCTAAAGGTCTCTTCCAACCTAAAGATGCTATGGTTTCAGGTAGTGCCTGTCAGTAATGCCTGTCACTGATGTTAGACAGAAGTTTGTATTTTAATGAGCAGCACTTCACAAAGCAGCAAAGCTGCTGCAAGTACAGTGACACCTTTATCCATGTGATTGCAGAATCTGAGGACTTCAGAATCAGGTATGAGCTGGAACAAGTTGACTGCTTTTCTTTAAGCTAAGGAGAGGGACACCAAGACATTACTTTTGTCAAGAGTATTTCTCAGCGGTGCGTTCATTTTCACCATCACATAGCGGATCTTGGGCATAAAATACTTGTTTATGGGGGCTGAAGGTTTGAATAATCAAAAGACCAGAATATAAAATACAAAGGACTTTGTTTCCTTGGGATAGAAAGTTCTCATGAGCCTCAAGTTTCCTTGGGTTAGAAAGTTCTCATGGTTTCCTTGGGATAGAAAGATCTCATGAGCCTCAAATTTCCTTGGGATAGAAAGTTCTCATTAGCCTCAAGTTGCATCAGGGGGAAGGTTTAGAATGGATCTTGGGAAGATGCTCTTTGCTGAGAGAATGGTTGAGCGCTGGAGGAGGCTGCTCAGGGAGGTGATGGAGTTGCTGTCCCTGAAGGTGTTTAAAAAACTTACAGCTAGAGCACTTGAGGCCATTGTCTAGGGGTTAAGGACATGTTGGGATGAAGGCTGTACTTGATGATCCTAGAGATCTTTTCCAGCTGTGATGATGATTCTATGTATATCAACTCTTGAGGATGCTGTCAGGTAGGCAAAGTATTGAAATGAAAATACTTAAGAATGACTTTGCTACAGAATTATGTTGATATTTGTTTTTTTTAAACCCCTTCACTCTACCTCTTCCTGCCCTCCCCAGCTCTTTCTAGTGCAGATGTATCTAAGATTCTGATGTCTTGTAAAGTGTGGTTCTAAAATATAAGTTGTGTTCCAGCTGCTTCCCAGACTGGCTGTAACTTTTATTGAGATTTAAAAAGGGAAAGTCATAGTAAGGCTTTTAATTAGAATTTAGGTTCTAGAAGGAAGCCGCTAGTTTCACTTTTTAAAACATCAACAAAAAAAACCTCCAAAAAAATCAGGAAGTAGGATTATTTTCAATTTAATATTTCCATTCCTACAGTACACTTCCATAATTATTTTTATGAATCGTCTATTTCATACACAGCCCTTCAAACTAAGTAATAGTTTCTGTAACACAGAGATGTCTCTAACTCACCTATGATAAGAAATGTTCTTGTTTTCTTGTTAGTATTTTAAATAACTGTTAACAAACAAATTTCACAAAGCTTTGCCAATTTCTGTGTAAATCCATATGGTGTCTAGCAGGCTGTAAACATAAAGACTTTAAAAAGTATCTAGTAAAGTGTTCAAGTGACAAAGACTCTGCAGAAAAACACCAGCTTTTCACATCTAAACTTCATCATAAATGTGAGTGGTGAGCATTGGCACCCAGAATACCTCCAATATTAAAAAGTGACACTTTTAAAAGACAATAGTGAAATGTTTAATAAATATGAAGTGTCACGGAATCATAGATTAAATAAGGATTGGAAGGGACCTCGAAAGATCATCTAGTCCAATCCCCCTGCCACTGCAGGATCACCTGGACCAAGTTGCACAGGAACATGTCCAGGTGGGTTTTAAACACCTCCAGTGAAGGAGACTCCACAAGACCCATGGGCAGCCTGTTCCAGTGCTCTGTCACCCTCACTGGGAACAAGTTCCTTCTGATATTTATATGGAACAAGTTCCTTCTGATATTTATATGGAACCTCCTCTGTTCCAGCTTAAAATCATTGCACCTTGTGCTATCATTAGATGACATCGAGCAGAGCCTGGCTTCATTCTCCTGACACCCACCCCTCACATATTTGTAGACATTAATGAGGTCACCCCTCAGTCTCCTCTTCTCCAAGCTGAAGACACCCAGCTCCCTCAGCCTTAAATATCCACAGTTCTCACCTGTCAGCAAAAGGCACTTTGAAGCATGGCTTTGATTGACTTTTTAATATGCTCCTAATTGAATAACTTGTGTTCCTATGTTCAAGACATTTGTCAGAAAAGGCAACAGGTTTGATTTTATCCAATTTTATGATAATAAGTATTTCCCACTGTGCCAATACAGCTGCAGTTATGTAAGTGGGGTTCTTCTGAAACTCCTGCTCTTAGAAAAGAGAACCTGTTATCACACTGATAACTGCATCTAGGGCTGTTTAACTGAGATCTTGACAGCATGGGGTGACATTGCTGGTGTTGAAGTAACGGGTTGGCTTCATTCATTAATCATGTTTGCACAGGTTTTCAGTCATTCCTAGAAAACAGTAGAAACATGTTTTGGAGACATTATCCCGACTAAGAGCCTTGACCTTTCTCAAACGTGGTGTTTTGCTTTCCCAGTCTTTCAGCGGTTTGCTCGTAATTATATTGTCAGATCACCAAAACTCCTGGTTTTTATAGTGGGTTTTTCTAATCTGTTCCTCCATTTGCAAATTAAGTTTGATTCATGAGCATGGAAATTATACATAATCTAATGCTGGCTTGGGGCAAGTCATAATTTTCTCATGTTGTCTGGTTGTTTCTTACTGAAACTGGAAATGTGAGGCTTTCCTTCTGCTGCTGGAAACCCGACTTTTTTATTAATAAAGAGCAGTTTTATTATGATATCTCACAAAATTAATGTAAATGCCTTTTTCAGTTTTGCTCACTCCACAAAGGGAGAGTAATCTGCCTGGATGTGTTCCTGTGTGACTCGGTCTAGGTGACCCTGCTGTGGCAGGGGGTTTGGACTAGATGGTCTTTTGAGGTCCCTTCCAATCCCTAATGATTCTGTGATAAAATAGTGTTGAAGAGAAGGTAGAAGAGAACAGTGGAAACTCTCAGGCAGAAGGTACTGGAAGAGCTGAATAAAGAGCTGTAATGAGAAGAAAAATGTGGCTTCTTGAATTAAGAAATAGGCAGTTAATTATGAGATTAGTATTAGAATTTATGAGGATTGGAACAGGAGCCAGGAGGATTTCACAGGAGTCTGGAGGGAGCCAGACTTTGCTCAGTGTCATCTAGTGATAGGACAAGGGGCAATGGGTGTGAGCTGGAACACAGGAGGTTCCACATCAATGTGAGAAGGAACTTCTTCATGATGAGGGTGACAGAGCCCTGGAACGGGCTGCCCAGGGGGGTTGTGGAGTCTCCTTCTCTGGAGATGTTTCAAACCCTGGATGTGTCCCTGTGTGACTTGTTCTAGGTGATCCTGCTGTGTCAGGGGGATTGGACTAGATGATCTTTCCAGGTCCCTTCCAATCCCCAATGTTCTTTGATTCTGTGAAGCAGAGCTATGAGCTCGTGGCAGGGTGTGCTCGGTGCCGCTCACCAGCTGCTTTACACCCAACAGCGCGGTTCCCCGACCTGCAAGGAAAAGTCCAGGCAGATTCATCTTCTATTGATGTCTAGGATCAGGAGGCTTTTCTGTCAAGTTCCAATATTTTCAAGGTGCTTAATCAATAGCAGTGTTAAACTGCCCCCCTTAACCATTGGCAGGAAGGTTTTTCCTTTGATTTTCTTACTGACTTGTATAACGCTGTGTCTTAAGAGATTAAAAATAGGAAGAATAGCAGTGTAGATGCTTTTGATGAATAGGAACTTTAGTAGAAATTTAATAACCTCAAATGTAAAGTATTGATCTTGCTGTCCTTGCTTTAATAAATTCCTGTATCTTTTTTTTTACATTTATTGTAGTTACAGTTACACAGAAAGACAAACACAGTCTTAGTTAGCACCTGTAATCAAACAGGTGAGGTGATGTGGTACATAGCTTGCAGCCCGGAAGAACAGGAGCTAGGATGTGATTTATCAGAGAGAACATCAGTCTGCACTATGGCAGAAGAATAGATTGTGCTTGTTTGGGTTTTTTTTAGAGAGAAGTGGAACAAAAGGGAGAAAATTCATGAGATCTTTGATACCTTAAGTCACTATCGAATGAACTGATGAATAAAGTCTTAAGTTTTGGCAATGTATTGATAGCAAGGCTAAAAAAAGGCTAAAAACCCAGAGAGTAATCTATATTAAATATATTAGTATGTATGCATTAGGGATATGGTTTAGGGGTGAACATGTGAGGTAGAGTAGATGGTTGAACTCAATGATCCGAAGGGTCTTTTCCAACCAGAGTGATTCTGTGATCTATTATGAAAGCAATTAATGAACCATAACACCCTAGATAATTGATAACAAAAGGCACTCTGAAGTGATGCCTTCTGCAGTTTTACTGCCTAAGTCCAGAATGAGAAGACTGGTTTCTCTGTTAATCTGAGATAGTGTTAAGTCGTTGAATCATTAGGAACTGGAAGAGACCCTGAAAAATCATCTAGATCAATCCCCCTGCCACAGCAGGATCACCTAGACCAAGTCACACAGGAACACATCCAGGAAGGTTTTAAATGTCTCCAGGGAAGGAGACTCCACAACCCCCCTGGAACAGGCTGCCCAGTTCTCTGTCACCCTCACTGGGAAGAAGTTCCTTCTCATATTGATGTGGAACCTCCTCTGTTCCAGCTCACACCCACTGCCCCTCGTCCTATCACTAGATGACACTGAGCAGAGCCTGGCTCCATCCTCCTGACACCCACCCTTCACATATTTATAGACGTTAATGAGGTTACTCCTCATTCTCCTCTCCTCCAAGCTCAAGAGACCCAGGTCCCTCAGCCTCTCCTCATAAGGCTTAGATGGAGATATTTTGAGCCTTAATTGAATGAGTTTATAGCATCTCCAAGAAATACATTCTTCTTTTCAGGATTTGACTTCCCTCAAGAAGAAAGTTTCCTATCTGCTTGAAGAGTAGATCCTGATAATGGCATTTCTGAGGCAATGGTTTCTTGGGGTGACTAGCTTCCCTCTCTCCAAAGGGTTCTGTGATACCATGTGTGTGCAGTTTATTAACGGGAACCAGGCTACAGCTGCCAGCACTGATGGCTCTAGTGCTTGTAGCCAGTGAGCAGCTTCCTAGCCCTGCATGTCACAGTGCCAGGCTTGAAGCTGGCATGCCAGTCGTCGCAAGAGAGCAATAATGCTCAGATTTTAAGAAGGGTTATCAAGCTGAGGTGAAGATGGATGGATCCCACTGTGTTCTGCTGAGCCACAGAACAGCCTGGCTATTCTACCACACTGTGCTGACTGTGCACTGGTGACACTTTACAGCACTCTTGACCTTTGGAACAGCAAGAATAAAAACTCTATCTTTTCTATACTCTACTAATCCTCTTTTATTTCCTAGTCTTTGAGTTACAGTAAACTCAGTTTTTCCACTCCTAGTAACTGATGAAATATTTTAACAAGATGTCTTGCATCATCACAGGGATGAGGGGCACAGAGAAGGTGAAAACGTGTTCAGTTGTGGAACTGTGGTTAGGAGTATTTTAATTTACACACTAAAAATAAATCATAGAATCGTTAGGGATTGAAAGGGACCTCGAAAGATCATCCAGTCCAATCCCCCTGCCACAGCAGGACCACCCAGACCAAGTCCTAGAATCAGTCAGGGTTAGACGGGACCACAGGATCATCCAGTTCCAACCCCCCTGCCATGGGCAGGGACACCCCACCCTAGATCAGGCTGGCCAGAGCCTCATCCAGCCTGGACTTAAACATATGTTTTCCTAGTGCATTAAAATAAAATAATCCTTTAGAAGCCTTAAAATTAAATGAAAGAGACTCTAAGATGCTTGGACTGAGGTCACAACTCAGGGTGAACAGAACTCTGCATCTGTCCTGTTTAAGTGTCGTCTTTAATCACACCTGTTAGTAAATCTGAGGATCTCTCTTAAGCCCAAATGAATAGGGTGGCTATTAATCTATTTCAATGAAGTTTATCATTAATAAGATGATAAAGCCATTAGCAAGAATGAAGTAAACTTTTTGATTAGTTTTTATCTTTCACTGCAGGTAACTACTTTTGACTAGTGAGTTCAAAGCAGAGGCAACCCTTTCACAGAAAATCCTAGTTTAGTATTTGACTTCTGCTTCATTTCTGTAGCTGAGCTGAAAGCTGTCCCAGGGAGAGGCTGCACATTTTATTTTTACTGTGAGTACTCTGAAGATAAGTGTAACTTCTCCTCACAGAGCACGGAAGCTGCTAACAGAGTCGCTCAGACAGGCGCATCATCCTGATGCAGCTGCAGATGGCAATTCCTGAAAGCCTGAGGGCACGAGAGAACATTGAATCTGGCTTCAAATGCATTTACTCAGATTCTTGTTACGGAGGTTCTGCAACCTGCTCGTTGTCAGCGTCGCTGCTGCTGTCACTTGTGTGTGAGAGCAGAGGAGCAGGAGAGGCTGAGGAAGCGTGCCCTCGCTCGGGGAGCGTGCCGGGGCGGTGGGCAGTGCAGCTAGATTTTTCCTGACCACTCGCAGTAATCGGGAAGACAGCAGCAGGGGAAGGAGTGTGACTCTTCTCAGCAGCCTGGCTGACAAATTCCAGTGTCAGGGATTTTCAGCCCTGACTCTCTCATGATGGATGCCTCACCGGTGGCTATGCTGAAAGAATCAATAACGTGGCCACCTGGCTTTCAGGAGTAGGTCAGCTGCCCTTTGGCTGCTGTCTGCTGTGGACTGTCCTCTGAGCTACTGTATTGCCAAGTGTGAAAAACTTCCATTAGGAGCTGTGATGTGATCCTGTCCTTTCCCTACATTATTGGCTCAAGGGTATTTTACTCTGAGTTTTCTTACTAAAGAAGGGTGTCAGCTGGAACAGAGGAGGTTCCACATCAATATGAGAAGGAACTTCTTCCCGGTGAGAGTGATGGAGCACTGGAAGGGGCTGCTCAGGGTGGTTGTGGAGTCTCCTTCTCTGGAGATGTTTAAGACCCGCCTGGATGTGTTCCTGTGTGCTTGGTCTAGGTGATCCTGCTGTGGTAAGGGGTTTGGACTAGATGATCTTTCAAGGTCCCTTCCAATCCCTAATGATTCTATGATCTTTCCTTATTGGATTAACTTCATGAGGTGGTGGTTTGCTATGACAGTATTGGTTGCGTATTGATTCCTCAGCCTTATCACACAAGTCTTCACTTTGCTTTGCAAGTGTTTGAATAAATCCAGGTTCTTTTATTCTAAATACTCTGATAAAAATACTCTTGACACAATTTATTGACTAATTTTTTTATCAGTGATTTGCATTGTGTGATAGTCATTCTAGCTGGTGAGTGTGCAGTAATGTGCACATGTGACTTCTGATAATTGCTGGATTAGAGGATGCTGAAAAATGCAATTTCAAGTTGGTATCAGATTATGCAGATCAGTCTAGGGCTGATTCCAGGTTTTTTTTCAATTTATTTTTCCTGAATCACTATTATTTTCTTTCTGTAATCTAATAGCATAATTACTGCCTGGTTCTTAGCCTGCTAAATTCAATAGAAATATCTCTCTCATATTTGGTGGATGTTGGGTATTTTTTTCCTCCATCAGCCAGCCTGACTAGTTCGTTGCACGGCTACCTCTTATTTGAAATACTTCTTCAGTTGTAAACTCAACACTGATGGTGCTGCACAGTCCCCAAACTGTACCTTCCTCTACTTCCATCTCTGAATGTCAGATTACAATTCTGAGTGAAGTCCTTATAAAATCAGTGGAAGGACTTTTGTTTTGCCTTCTAAGAAGAGGAAACACCCCTGTTGCTAAAGGAGACAAAACACCTGTGTCTATAAATATGTGAAGGGTGGGTGTCAGGAGGATGGAGCCAGGCTCTGCTCAGTGGCATCTAGTGATAGGACAAGGGGCAATGGGTGTGAGCTGGAACAGAGGAGGTTCCACATCAATATGAGAAGGGACTTCTTCCCAGTGAGGGTGACAGAGCACTGGAAGGGGCTGCCCAGGGAGGTTGTGGAGTCTCCTTCTCTGGAGATGTTTAAGACCCCCCTGGATGTGTTCCTGTGTGACTTGGTCTAGGTGATCCTGCTGTGTCAGGGGGATTGGACTGGATGATCTTTCGAGGTCCCTTCCAATCCCTAATGATTCCATGATATGAATGGAAATATCAGAACCCACCACTATGTTGTTAAAACCTATTTCAACATTAAGCAGTTTTACTCATTCAAATGTTGTTTTGGGATAGCACTTGTTTTCCTTCCCTCATTAGTTTTGAAATAAAAGCTACTTTTTGCCACAGTAAAACCAAAGCTAAAATCTCTTAATCACAACCCAACAGAGAGACACTGTACAAGATCCTTTTTGGACACTCCTGCAGCTCATCAGTCCAGATTATTGTTTAGTTAAGTAATTCTAACAGATTCTTTGACACTGCTGAGTTGTAAATCTAACAACATTATTAGACTTGTTCAATAGTCTTGTGTCTCCAGCTTTTCTTCATTTCTGAGTCATTGTGTCTATTATTAAACCCAGCTGTTGATGTTTTTGAACAAACTAATTTCTGAGTTAACTCTGCATTGTGTTCTGTAATAACGGCACTTCTGAATTATCATGGGCTGCTCCCAATTTACTTTTAGATAATTAAAGGCTGTCTTTAATTCGATCCAAGTTGCCTGTTTTATTTCCCAGAACACAAGGATGTGATTTCATTCACGCTGCTCAAGGGGTCTGAGGCTGATAATCATTTTTCTACATCTGCCCTCATCAGTGTCATCTTCCAATGTACGATGCTCCAACATTACTCCTTGCCTTTGCTCGTTAGCATTCACGGTGCTGCTGTGCTGTGTTCTGCTAGTCTGCCATGAGCTATTCCCTGGTTTTTTTTTCCCTGAGAAGTTTGTATTTTCATCCTGTGGAGCAGTATTGCTTTCCTGGAGTACTTTCCTCTTACTTTGAACTTTTAATTCGCAAAATTATGATACCTTAAAAACATATGTTCTCTAAATATTGACATAGGTTGTACATCACTTACTATAAACGTCACTGGAGTGTAACTCACCTATAGTGTATCTACTAATTACTAAATTAAATGTAAGGACGTTGAAGTTAAAACCTCTAAACATTAATTTTTCATAAATCACAGAACGCTAGGGGTTGGAAGGGACCTTAGAAGATCATCTAGTCCAATCCCTCTGCCGCAGCAAGACCACCCAGACCAAGTCACACAGGAATATGTCCAGGTGGGTTTTAAACATCTACAGAGAAGGAGACTCCACAACCCCCCAGGCAGCCCCTTCAGTCACCTTCACTGGGAAGAAGTTCCTTCTGATATCTATATGGAACCTCCCATGTTCCAGCTGACACCTATTGCCCCTTGCCCTATCATTGGGTGACTCTGGGCAGAGCCTGGCTCCATCCTCCTGACACTCACCCTTTCCACATTTATCAGCATTCACAGGATCACCCCCCAATCTCCTTTTTTTCCAAGCTGCAGAGACCCAGCTCGCTCAGCCTTTGCTCATCAGGGAGATCTTCCACTCCCTTCATCATCTTTGTGGCTCTGCACTGGACTCTCAAGCAGGGTTCTTTTCTGCAAAGCAAACTGATAACACTTATATTTTAAAAAAACAGAAGAGTGACTGCTAGCCTTAAGGAAGACAATCAAAGCCCAAATAACAGAGCCCTGGAACGGGCTACCCAAGGAAGTTGTGAAGTCTCCTTCTTTGGAGAAGTTTAAGACCTGCCTGGATGTGTTCCTGTGTGACTTGGTCTGGGTGATGCTGCTGTGTCAGGGGGATTGGACTGGATGATCTTTCGAGGTCCCTTCCTATCCCTAATGTTCTGTGATTCTGTGAAATTAACCAAACAAAAAACAAAGCTACAGCCCAGGTCCACCTCAGATGGAAGTGCTGACCTGTGAGATGTTTCAGTGTGGGATCTTAGGAAATACCATGTTTTCTTCTTCCGGCAGCCCGTGTCATTGCTAAATGCAATTGGAAGTCTTTCTAAAATAACAGAGAGGGGGATGTAGTGGTAAATCTGAGCGATCGACACGGCAAAGTATGATTCTCACCTTTCTAATGAGTAGGATTAATTAAGCAGGGTGAGAATTTGATGTATGAGGTGCATATCTTTGATCAAAACTGTAGTAACTAGCTCTTCCAGGTTAATATAGTCTTTGCAGAGCTACTGCTGCTGCGTGTTTGGTTTCATGTAGCTGGGTACAACTAGGTGCAGCCTTCAAAGTGGTGGCAGCCTGTTAAGTTTCTCATTAGTCCACTTTACGTGCAGGACTCTTCTCTGTTAGGCCTCAAGAGGCAACACCGTTAAGATGCTGTGTGAAATTCTCGGGCAGGGGCTGAGGTGCTCTTAGCTGTGAAAAGGTGACTTATTTATGATGTGTCAAATGATGTGTTCTGAGAGTAGACCTTTTAGGGTGCATTCAGCCCTTAATTCGACTGAATTTACATAGCAGTAAAGCCTTTTAGTTGGAAATTGTGTCTCTCCCTTCAATGAAAAACATTCAGATGCAAATACAGTTTGTTTGGACTGACAAATGCCACTATCATGACTGATGAAGGCTTTTGATCACACATCTACAAACCCAAACCTTAAAAAGGAAGAGGCTATTTGGACTACTATCTGCAGTGCCATGAATTATTGAGTTGCCATTATTCATAAATCTCTCTGAAGAGGCTTACGAGGTTTTTAAGGAGGAGTAGTCGTTGGTTTCTATTTATGCTGTGACTGACTGCATTTGCAAACTCCTTCTAAACTGCAGGAGTTGTATGACATATGAAGCAGGTGTATCTGAACTTCCTAGGAATGGGCATGAAAGGTTTCTTTCTCAGTAAGAGAACAGATCCACCTTTGTTGTTACCTTCTGCTTTGGATTTCTACTTGAGATGGGCAAGGCAAGAGCATGTCAGTGTAATTTAGTATATAAGCATAAGCAGACTCAGAAGATCACAGAATCATTAGGGATTGGAAGAGACCTTGAAAGACCATCTAGTCCAATTCCCCTGCCACAGCAGGACCACCTAGACCAAGTCATAGAATCACAGAATCATCAGGGATTGGAAGGGACCTCGACAGATCATCCAGTCCAATCCCTCTGCCACAGCAGGACCACCTAGACCAAGTCACAGAATCAAAGATGTCTGTTAGCTATAACATAGGATAGTTTATACATTAAAAACAGACCTAATGAGAGACACAGGTCACAGGTTGCTCTCAAGTTGAGTAGAATGGACAAGACATAGTGGTTTGCACACATTCTTCTGCACATGTAAGCAGAAACATGAGCTCAGTGCTTACAGCCACTTGCACCCTGATCTCAGTCAGGTGTTGACAGCCAATTCCTGTCTAAGTAGATTGCTGAGTGTATCCAAGTAGCATCTTTCTATTCTTCCTAGAGACTCGAGGTAAACACGTGATTACCCGTGTACACACACTTTACATGATGAATGAGTTGGAGAATTCATGGTGCCAAATGAATATCAAAGCTTTTCAAATATTTGGTTTAATTGTGAAATCACTATAAAAGAAATCTGACAGGAGGACTGAAAAATCTCTGCCTGACGTAGCCACACTGTACAGCCTTGTATTGCTTGTAGGAGTTAGATGTCCAGCTGTGTAGTAACACACATAGACTTGTCCTGATGCAAGAGGCAGGTTGTGTTATCAGGATGCCTTTAGGAGAAGTCTTTAGGGCATGAATATCCTCATCTTACAGTTTCACCATAAAGCAATACACTGTGTTATGTCTTTCCAGCTGCTAATGGGAAGCAGCTACAGCTGGACTGCAGAAAGCTAGTGATGTTCAGATGATGCTTTTGCTGATCTCCATCCTGCCAGTTGTAATGAGTATTGAGAACAAAATGACTGTATTTATAGCCTAGTTTTCAGGCAGAAAATGGAGCTGCATGTTCTTCAATGTTTTGTGATTAGTACCGTGTAATAAAAGCGGTTGCATGTGATCATCTAGTTGCACATTTAGAATATTTAATGTGTTTAGCTGCATATTAGGCAGTTTGAAAGATGCCTACAGTCAGTTTAGCTTTTCCATTCTGGAATTGCTTCTCATTGTCTGGGTTCAGTAATTACTGTTTTAAAAATCTGTATTCTTTCCTGTGTCACTTGGTCTTGGTGATCCTGCTGTGGCAGGGAGATGGGACAAGATGATCTCCTGAGGTCCCTTCCAATCCCTGATGTTCTGTGATTCTATATAGGGTTGTGGAAAGGAATGATTCTGAACATTGGAAAATAGTTTGTGGCTGTCTGGCATTGAATTCTAGGATGATAGGGGTGGGATGGGAGCAAATCAAAACACTTGAGCTGCAATGGGCTTTCCTTTCCAGGGGAGTTGTGGAGTCATCTCCTCCGGACATGCTTAAATCCCACCTGGATATGGTCCTGTGTGACCTGGTCTAGGTGATCCTGCTGTGGCAGGGGAATAGGACTAGATAGTCTTTCAAGGTCCCTTCCAATCAATTCCCTTTTGTGAACCTCTCTGTGTCTCTCTGATCCTTCACCACATTGCCTTTTAAAATTTTACCTAATAAAATATAATTTAATAGCATTTCTAGAGTGTTTCCTTCACAGAAAAGAAATGTTTTAAAAGCAGCTTCCCTACGAATTGCCTTTTCTCACAGAGCACAATAAAATAGCAGCTGCTGTTTTGATTTTCTGTCATTTAGTAGCAGAAGAGTTGGCTGTTACTGCCCAGAATGTATGGCCAGTGTGTAGGCTTCCTAGATGCTGCAGCAGAGACTAATGCTTTGTCGTTTGGGTCTGCACATTAGCTTCTGTATGTAGTTTGTCTGGCTTGCTTGTGGGTTTTATAGCATCTACGTGTGTGTAGGAGGGACATCAGCTACAAAGGAGTGCTTCAGTTCAAGAGTAACCTTCTTCCACTTATTTATGGGGCTTTTGCTACCTTCTTACACTTATTTATGGGGCTCTTGCTAATTACAGCCCAAATGTAAACACACTGAACACTGAGCCCTGCGTATGACCTTGTTAGTGTTGGTTCTGAACATCTGCTGCAGCTGTCAGGAGTTATATTCTTCAGTGGAGCAGCAGAGATGCAAAAATAATGCAGTGCAGTGCGTGGCTGAGAGATAGGTTTGTAGTTTGCAGATTGTCCAGTTTGTATTCGTGGAATTGGAGTGGTGTGTTCGTACCCGAGACGACCTAATTGGGAGGGCACGGACGAGGAGCTGGGTGGAAAGCATCCCAAGGGATTATTCTGCTTTGCACTAGTGCTGCTTCAGCTGGGTATCTCACCTGGTTTTAGGTTAGTGTGGATAAATTGCTGAACATCTGGGGAGGGGAAAGGAAACAGAGTGAGGAAGAAGCTGAAAGACAAGTATTAACAAAGTGATTCTTTAGACAGAGAAGAGCAGTGCTACATCTGGATTTGCCAAGGGTTATGTTGCAGAAGTGTGTGTCCAACTGTTATCTTTGCTGATGGAAGGTAGGAGAAGGGTTAAGTAATTGGGATAGTCTCCTACCTATGATGGTGGGGTTATATGTCAGGAGAGCAATTTGCCATTGGACAACTGAGCAGTAAAACAGATTACCTGGAGAGCTTCTGGAGTCCCTGTCACCAAAGGTTTTGACAATATGTGAGGCAAATCTATCAGGACAGGTCCAGAGGGTGCAGTAGCTGACCTCTTTGTAACCCTTCCAGATCTGTATTTTTGTCCCACTTCCAATTGTATTTTCAAGAAGATATTTGATGTTCCAGGAGGAAGAAGTAAGGTGAGTCACTGTAGAGATGTATAATCACTAGTATACAGCACATATTCATTATCTATCATATTTTGTACATATTTCACCTTAGAAATTAATTACATGTGTCATTAAAAGAAATGAATCAGGTTTTGTCTTTGCAAAAATCACAGTTTTTTGGCACACTGGTCTATTCATAGTTTTCCTCTTCAACCCCGAGGGACAAAATGTATTAAACAATCAGAACCAAAAAGATGGTTCTTTTTTGAGAGATTGATCAATGAGTTTAGGTCGTCTCAACGTCATCTAGTGATAGAACAAGGGGCAATGGGTGTGAGCTGGAACAGAGGAGGTTCCACATCAACATGAGGAGGAACTTCTTCCCAGTGAGGGTGACAGAGCACTGGAACAGGCTGCCCAGGGAAGTTGTGGAGTCTCCTTCTCTGGAGATGTTTAAGACCCACCTGGATGTGTTCCTGTGTGACTTGGTCTGGGTGATCCTGCTGTGGTGGGGGGATTGGACTAGATGATCTTTCAAGGTCCCTTCCAATCTCTACTGTTGTGTGATTTAGTGAGCAAGACATATCTCTCTCTGAGAGAAATTACCTGATATCATCACAAGAATTTGTGTTGTGGAGAGAATGTTGTGAATACAGAGTAAATAATAGAAGGTTTCATGTTTGAATTCCCTGTAATTACATGTGCATGATATTACACGTGCACATTAAAGAATGGTTGTACAGCTGATGAGATGAAGACTCAGCTAGGACTATACACCTTCCATTCACAACTGCAAATGCTACTGACTTGTATTTCAGACATTTCCATGAGGAGTGTTCAGAACTTGGGTGTAAAAATATGCACCATAAACTCTCAAGGTGCTATGTTTCTCTGTTGTGTTTTGGCCACTCTTTGAGATTAGGTAGCAACATCTTCCTGTCTGCAGGAGACTCAAAATACCACTAAGAATTTCAGGTAATGATGGTTGTTTCTTTCTCCTTCAATTGCTTTTGGAAAACAGGGGTGTTGAGAAGGAGGTGGTGAAGTGTGCTGCTTTACACTGCATATTTTGCTTTGAATGGGTCTCTTAGTCTGTGAAAGCCTAACAATTTGCATTATTCTCTGGAGAAAATCACAGAACATTAGGGTTTGGAAGGGAACTCGAAAGAACATCTAGTCCAATCCCCCTGACACTGCAGGATCACCTAGACCAGGTCACATGGCAACATGTTCAGGTGGGTTTTAAGCATCTCCAGAGAAGGAGACTCCACAACCCCCCGGGCAGCTCCCTTCCAGGGCTCTGTCACCCTCACTGGGAAGAAGATCCTTCTGATATTTCTATGGGAACCTCCAGTGTTCCAGCTCACACCCACTGCCCCTTGTCCTATCACTAGAAGACACTGAGCAGAGCCTGGCTCCATCCTCCTGACACCCACCCCTCACATATTTATAGACATTAATGAGGTCACCCCTCAGTCTCTTCCAAAATAAAGAGACTCAGCTCCCTCAGCCTTTCCACTTCCTTCATCATCCTTGTTGGTCTACTCTGGACTCACTCCAGCAGCTCCGTGTCCTTCTTGGGGCCCAGAACTGGCCACAATACTCCAGATGTGATCCTGCTAAGCCTTCTGTCACACTGCTTTTCCAGCCAGAGAATCAGAGCTGGCATTTAGGTGACCTAAATGACCAGTGATAATAATCCGCTAATTTATCTTAAGGGGAGAAAAAATGCAGTTGGGGTCATCATCATAAAATAAAGATGATTTTGGATGTAGGTAGGGTTAAAAATGATTCCCTTTGTTTCCTGAATTCTAAACCTATGTTGGGAGTGTTGGGGAGGAGAGTTGAGTTGTTGGGTTTTTTTTACGTGGGCTTCTTCTCCATTCAATGTTATTATTCTATGATGGTGAAAGGCTTTAAGACTGGAGTAAAAATACAGATGAATAAATATGTCTGTCCTGTAGACTGTTGAAGCCTTAAGTTTTTATTGAAGATGAGAGGCTCTCCAGATTTGCTGGAACCGTTGGTTATTGTGTTCAGGAGAAAATCAATGCAATGTGCTTTATGAGTGTGACTTTCATCTTGTTCCCTTTCTTGAAAGGAGCTGTTTAGTCATTATAACATTTAGAAATAAAACTAGTTTTTTCCTCTAGCTGTGCCCTTAATACATGGAATAGGAGAAACCAGAACAAAGCACTGACCTCAAACCTCTCACTCTTCCCTGTCTTCTTTTCTGAAATAAAAGGTTAAGTAGCTGGACATCTACAGGAAATAGTATTTCCCTTCTTTATTTTCATTGAGCTATCGAAGCAATTGGGAGGACATGTATTTCTTTTCTCCCAGAGACAAAAGAGAAAACCCCAAATCGAATAATAAATCTCATATAAGAGAAAAATAAAATAAATGCTGTATCAAATCTGTCTAAAAATCTCCACGAAATGGAGCAGCAGACAGACAGCTGAGTGTGGAGAAAATATGGGGCAACCTGTAGCCGCCATTTATCAAGGAGCGTAATTTAACAATTGCTGGCGTGCAAAAAGCAGTAAGTGAAAGATGTATCCCAGGAAAAATAAGCACCATTTATTACTGATATTTGAGTGGATGGGATATCAGGGGGTTTGAAATTTGAATCCAGCTTTTTAAACTCGGGCAGTGATTTTTAAAAGCACTGTTTGACCAGTACAGCTGCAGCAGAACTGGGGTGGGAGGTTGATTTTTAAAATGCTCCAAAAACCTGTGGAAATTAACTGCTGTGATTCAGGACTTGGCAATTTTCTTCCCCCATTCCTGATTCCTCAGATCTTTGACCTTGACTTTCTGCTGCTGTCGGATGCCCTCACTTCCATACCTTTCCCTAGTGGCCCAACTTTTAGTTGTGCCTAAGAAGAGCCTCTAGGATTAACTGTAGAGACCAAAGAGATTCTTCTTCCCCGCAGCCTCACCTAGAAATCTAACAGCTCTGTTTCCCTTTCAACCTGACTTTTGAGAATATGGTCTCTCTTTCCTCTTCATCTTCCTGGTCTTTGAAATATTCTTCAACAATTAAGCGTTGCTTAAGTGAAGGGGGCTGCTTGTCTGAGGGGCATCTCTGGAAGTTGTGCTGCTCGTGGGTGCTGCAGGTTGATCCAAACCAGTGACACTAGGCATTTGCACACTTCTGTGGGAAGAAAGCTTGTCACAAATTGCTTGAGGTGGAGCTGCAACTTTGCATTTCTCTGTACCCAGCCATCAGTTACTGCAGTTTAGCTTTTGGTTGGCGGTTCTGCCAAGTCATAGAATCATTGGGGATTGGAAGGGACCTCGAAAGATCATCTAGTCCAGTCCCCCTGCCACAGCAGGACCACCTAGACCAAGCTGCACAGGAACAAGTCCAGATGGGTTTCAAGTCCAGTGAGTGGTTGCTTGAAGTCTCAGTTAATGAAGGTTTCCCCTTTACCATACCTTTGCCCCCATGTTCTCACTTGAATTTCCCCTGTGGTGGTTGCTCTCCCTGTCATGATGTGCTCCCTCCTCACCAGAGAGGTGGAAGGATGGACAGGAGGGACCACATGCACTGTTGTTCCTCACAACAAGAAAACTGCTGCTATACTCAAGAGTTTTTCCTTCTTTGCTAAATCTCAGTCTTAATGATGCTCATTTGAGACATTGATCTGTGTTTGACTCCGCTGTCTTCTCATGGAGCAGCAGGCCAGTCAGTCTCACCTCTGCACCTGGGAGGATGGTGGAGCAGATCCTACTGGAAGAGATGCTAAGGCACATGGAAAACAAGCAGGTGATTGGTGACAGACAAGGCTGCTGCATTAAGGGCAGGTGGTGCCTAGGAGATTGGGTGTCTTCTTCAATGGTGTTTCAAGGGATTTGTTTGGTTTTCTTTTACTTTAGGGAGTCACTTTCTTTTTTTGGGGGGATGGATAGAGAAGAGTCACACCACTGCCCCAGCTTTGAAGAAGAAAGAGTTGGAAGGGTCTTTATGTACCAGCTCTTACTTTGGAGTGTGGTGAAAGGCAGCAGTGAAGCTGAGAGCTGGCAGGGAGCAGAGGTGACAAAGCTCCTAATGGGAAGCCATGACTTTGAGAGAGACAGAAAACAGTTTGTTAGTGCCTTTGCCATGGGAACCCACTCCTCTCCCATGGGTACAGATGATATTTTAAGGACTTTCAGGAGCAAAGTGGCAGAGGAGCTGTCACCACATCTCTGAAGCTGTTTCATACTTAATCCCTGGGGGCATTTTTACAGAGCTGGGACTTGTGGAAGGATTCATCTCCCTTCTTTTGTTTTCATAAGGTTATGACTTTCCCTTTGGGTATTGAGGAATGTAGTGGGTGATGTGGTCTCTGTGGTTAGATGTGAATTGGCTTCTCTGAAGTTTCCTGGTTCCTTTTTACTGCAAACTCCTAATGGACTGGTTATGCACTCCCTGTGTTTTGTTTCAGTTTATTAGCATTTAGCTAATTGAGCTGTTGGTCCCAGACCTGACAATGTTGGCAGCTGGCAACAATGGGCAAACTGCATGAGGTTCCTCAACTGTGAAGTTCTACATCTAGGTTGTCAAAATCCCAAGCAGAAATACATGCTGGATGGTGAATTTACTGAGTTTGGTCCTGAGGAGAGGAACTTGGGGGTGTTGGTGGATTAGAAGGTCAACTGTAGCATTGTTCTTGAGAGTTTGAGCCAGCAGTGTGTGAGTGCAGCCCGGAAGGCCAGAACTGTACAAAGAGAATCATCACCAGTGAGTCAAGGGAGGTGATTGTCCCCCTCTATTCTGCTCTTGTGAGACCTTACCTGGAATCCCAAATATAAGAAGGAACTTCTAGAATGAGTCTGGAGGAAGGCCACAGGGATGATCAGAGGGCTGGAGCATCTGTCTCATGAGGACAGGCTCAGGATGTTGGGGCTGTTCAGCCTGGAGAAGAGAAGGCTTTGAGGGGGGGACCATATAACAGCCTTTCAGCACCTGAAGGGGGATCTACAGGAAAGCTGGAGAAAGACTTTTCACAAGGGACTGTAGCGACAGGACAAGGGGGAATGGTTTTAAGCTGAAGAGGGTAGATTAGATTTTAGGAACAGATTCCTCACCCTGAGGGTGGTGAGGTCCTTAAGCAAGTCTCCCACACAATCTGTGGATGTCCCCTCCCTGGAAGTGATCTACTTCAGGTTGGATGGGTCTCCAGGCAACCTGGTCTAGTGACAGGCATCCCTGCCCATAACAGACAGTTGGAAGTAGATGGTTGTTGAGGTCCCTTCCCTCCTAAGCTGTTCTGTGGGTCTGTGCATAAGAAAAAAATCTGGATAAGGATTTTCAAACATGCAGCCTGAAAAGTGTCTTCTCCTCAAACATAGTGACAAGAAGGAATGGGAGGCATAAAATTTCTTTCACCTTTGGAGAAAAGGAGCACGCACCTTAACGACATCAACAGAGGAAATGTTTTGCTCATGCTAGGCATCAGGAAGATGGATCACTGATGGAAGCAGCTCGAGCTAGCTCCCTCCAGTAGGCAGAGTTATATTTTGAAAGAGCATTTTCAGCTAATTTGGCTGTTGTGCAGTTTGAACTTTAGGAATTGACTTGTAATTGGACCGCACTGTCAATGGGGAAATTTACAAGTATTGAACATGACATTTTTAAGAAGGTTGCTGTCATCTAGTTCTTCATTACTGGGTTTGCAGAGAGTTATAATTGGTCTAACAAGCTTGGTAACCTGTCCTACTTCCCATTATCGTGTGCAACCTCATTTATATGTTTTCTTTATTTACTGATACATGATAGGTGATAATTATGTAGCTAGTGCTCATGCTTCAGAACAAAGCTGTCTGAGCACAGGATGGATGGATTCTTGTAATATAAATGTGTGTATGTGTCTGGTCATATGAATTTACACGTGCACATGTGTATATATTTTGTTCTGAATAATTGAAGTACATGTATGTTTTATATCTATACAGAAAGAGACATGTAGAACTTTATATTAGCATCAGTATAAAGTCTCTTGTTGAATAATTGGAAGTACATGTGTGTTTTATATCTATATATAGAGACAGATAAATATATAGAGCTTTATATTAGCATCAGTATAAAGTCTCTTGTTGAATAATTGAAGTACATGTAGGTTTTATATCTATACATAAAGAGACATATAGAACTTTATATTAGCATCAGTATAAAGTCTCTTGTTGAATAATTGAAGTACATGTATGTTTTATATCTGTATATAGAGACAGATACATATATAGAGCTTTATATTAACAGTACAAAGTCTCTTGTTGAATAATTGAAGTACATGTGTGTTTTATATCTATATATACAGATACATATATAGAGCTTTATATTAACATCAGTATAAAGTCTCCAGTTGAATAACTGCAGCACATGTATGTTTTATATCTATATATAGAGACAGATGCATATAGAGAGCTTTATCTTAGCATCAGTATAAAGTCTCCTGTTGCATTTACATTACCCAAGGTGGGGCATGTTCCCTCCAGACCACTTAATACTTAAGTGGTTGTTCTGGCCCAAAGTGATAACGCCTTCACGTAGATGTAATTCTCAGGAATAAAGGAGAATTGGAAGCCTGAGAAAATGATCAGGTTTATGAATTCCATGCATTCCTTATCAGCTTCTGTTCGCATGAAGGAGAAACTGTTCACTTATTACAAAATTAGAATGGCATCATTAGTTTTGTTTGCTGCACAGCCAGTTCTCAGTGCGTGCAGGATTTACTGGCTGTGTGGCAGGTGAGTGTGTTCCTGGTAAACAGCCTCGTGGAAGCTGCTTTGCAGCAGGGGCTGTGTTTTTGTACCACCCCAAAGCAGAGCTCTTCCACGGAGTTCTGCTGTTCTCAGGTGCTGTGAGGCTGCTTCTTTTGCTTGGTTTTCACCACCTCTGAGACGATGGCAGGGCAGCACAGTGCAGCTGGAAGTAGGGGAGGGATCAGTGAAATGAAACTGACCACAAGCTGCCCAGTTCTGCAAACAGAAGCAGCAAAGAGACACAAAACAAAGTTTCTCCTTTTTTTTCCTGTGTTTTTGTTACTAGTGTAGCTGCCTTTGAATAACATTCTGCCTTTAGAAGAAGGATGAGCCTTAGGAATTAGGAGTTGGGCTTTTTTTTTCTGAGGTGTGTTTCTCATTGAAGGGAGTGGAATGTTTCCCTGACAAGGAAAGGCTGAGGGAGCTGGGTGTCTTGAGCTTAGACAGAAGGAGACTGAGGGGTGACCTCGTTCATGTTTATAACTATGGAAAGTTATAAACATTATCACTGGTGTCAGGCTCTTCTCAGTGGCATCCAATGAATGTGGCAAGGGAGAATGGGTGTGAGCTGGAACATAGGAGGTTCCACATCAATATGAGAAGGAACTTCTTCCCAGTGAGGGTGACAGAGCACTGGAATGCACTGCCTAGGGCTTTTGTGGAGTCTCCTTCTCTGGAGATGTTTCAACCCCGCCTCGATACGTTCCTGTGTGACTTGGTCTAGGTGATCCTGCTGTGTCAGGGGGATTGGACTGGATGATCTTTCGAGGTCCCTTCCAATCCCTAATGTTCTGTGATTCATGAAAATGCAAGTGAGGTTAATGCCTTTTCCAAGTGCACTTGGAGAGTGTGAAGTTGTGGAGGGTATTCTTTGTGTAACTTACAGAGCTGCTCTCTTTCCGCTTTGGGTTCCGATTAATACTGTATATCAACAGCACACCACAGAAAACATAAACCCATGGTTCTTTTCATTTCAGCAGTAGGACAGATGTTGGTGGAACATTTCCACCTCATATTGTCGTTTCTGTGGCCCTGTTGTGCCATTAGAACTAACGGCGTGAAATTGTGTTGCTTCAGGAGACACGAGGAAGTCTGTAGCATCTTGCCTCTCCGTCTGAGTTTGAAATCTCATCGTTAGTTGATAAAGTATCACTGGCTCTTCTTTACTTTGCGTGCTCCATTAAGGTGCTGGAACAATCTGGAGGTGTTTGCTTCAATAAAGAAAAACAACACTTGTATAGATTAGAAATAACTGTAGAAGTAACTACAGTTGAGTTTGCATCAGCTTCACAGGAGAGTGATGTCTCCAAGATGGGAGCAAGGGGATAATGTAGGACTTAGGTGCTTTGGAATGTACTCTTGCCAAGGCAAATGATGCTGTAAGCTTTAGAATTCACAAACATGTGCCTGTATGCTCTCACTTCCATCTGATTAATGGTCCATGGTTCCTTCTGTGCTTTTTGAGTGTTTCATGATGTATTTTCTGAATTCTCAACGCAGGTCTTCTGACAGAATCATAGATCTGAGCTATCTCACAGTACTGCAGTGTCTCATAAATAGGTCAAATAATCCTGGAAATGGTGTGTGTTAGCTTTGAATCGATAGTGATGAAGTTTCTCTGTATTCTCACTTGCTCAATCCTCTGTCTAATCTGTCTTTGTTCTCTTCTTCTTGTGCAATCTTTACCTTGCTTCCAGTGGCTGCCTCAAAGAACAAAGCTAGAGGTGAGTTTCTGCCTGCACCCTTCCGTTTGCATTGCATGGCTCTGCAGCCCGTGTGTTTTCTTGCAAGGTTTCTTTCTGCTTCTCCAAACAGAGAACAGTATTTATAGCTCTTATGGTGTCATGCCTTTCACTTGTATCATTGCCCGTAAGCACAGACTGTGTTTCATTGTTTATCACTCAACACCACTGATGCTGTATTTTAATTGTTCTAATTTAGGACATTTTTAGGAAAAAGATAAAGCCAGCTGCATTTCTGACTTGCATTATAGCAATGCAGGGCTAGTGATGGAATTTAATTGAAATAAAGCTCTTATATTAAAATGCTTATAAATTTATAACTGCAATTTATATCTCTAGTCATAAATATCTGAACAATGTGTATAAGGGTCTCCTAGGCCTTCTCCATCCTTCCACACCGGTACAAAACCATCACCACTGCTTCTGAGGCACGCTGTAATCTCCACAGAGATTTATGCCTTCGGAGCAGCAAGGTGATTGTCACAAATCAGTGTGACAAAGTAGTAAACCTTTCAGAATGAATCATGTCAGGTCAGTTGTGCCTTCAACCATTTCCTGAAGTCCAGCTGAGCAGTGATGGAGCAAATGCAACCTGAACGGTCCCTTCCCATCCCTAATCATTCTGTGTGTGTGCAAACACGTACCTACACACGTGTGTGTGTGTGCACATACACATGAACACATAGAAAATCCTAAAATGTTGTATTTTACTAAAGTTTATCTAAAGTTGTGGTGTTTGATAGTTAAGCATGAGATTTTAAGACGGATTATTGATGCCTGGTGACGTGTGGTTCAGAAGTAAAGAACCCATTCACAGCATTGAGTTCTGTTATATATATAGTTCAGCTTGAAGACTGAGAACAATAATAATCATCAAGCCAACAGACAGTGTTAATGCATCAATAATTACAAGGCAGCTCATGGCTTGTTTTTTTTAAACCTTGCATGGCTTTGTGAGAAATACTCTTCTCAGAGACTTTGCATGCTTTGGATGAGGGATGGGAGTGGATAAACTCAACGTCCCACGCTTGTTTGCAAGTGCTGTGCAGTTTGCCTTGCCCTTTTCTGTGCTGTCATCTACTGGGTTGTGACGTTGTGTAAGCAGTGGCGAGTAGACCAAGCAAAACCACATCCATGGAAGCAAACTTTCAGCACAAATACGTGTGGTCTCAGCACCATTCAGTGATTACGTCGTGTGCCCATATATTGCCATTCAAACAGAAGCTGCCCTGGAGGCACATGAGCAGCAAATTGAGGCAGAATTACTCATGGGCTCTCCTCGTGTGTGAGCATTAACACACCCTCATTTCACAAGTGCACATGCATATTGGATAAACAGCTGCAGCTATATATAGTAAACTGGGTTTGACAGCGCAGTAAGAGGAAAGATCTTGCATTCTGTAGCTGTGCACTGTCTTTGGAGCTCTCTTGCTCAGCTGCACAGTGCTTTCAGGAAGTCATCAGCTTTGCCTTTGGTGCTGAACAGCCCCGTGGTGGAGGTACCTAATATCCATCAATAAGAAATAGAATCCTAAAATGTGTCATCTTGTATCAAAAGTGTAGGATCCATCTTGTGATCTCCTGTGATGGACATCGTACGGCTTCTCATGTTGCCCTGTCTGAGCAGTAAAGACTGATCTGTTCTTCCTTTTAAAGCTTTACTGGCAAGCAGTTGTCGAGTCCGGTGTTGGAAATGGCAACTCCCAAAGAAGGGATGGCTTTGCTGCAGAAAGAGTTTCTGTTGTGGCATTTGTCCCCCTGGGATCCCACGTTCTTGCACATAAGCTTCTCTTCATGGATCATAGAATCATTAGGGTTTGGAAGGGACCTCCAAAGATCGGTGCCTGACCACCCTTGCTATGCAATGTTTTCCTAATGTCATGTCTAAACCTACCCTGTTGTAACTTGAACCCCTTCCCTCTTGTTCTATCACTAACTGCTCGTGAGAAGAGGTCAGCACCAACCTCTCCACAACGTCCTTTCAGGTAGTTGTAGAAAGTGACAAGGTCTCCTCTCAGCCTTCTCTTCTTCAAACTGAAGAGCCCCAGCTCTTTCAGTTGCTCCTCATAAGGTTTATTCCCCAGCCCTTCACCAGCTTCGTTGCCCTCCTCTGCACTCGCTCCAGCACCTCGATATCTCCTTTGTACTGAGGTGCCCAAACTGGACACAGCACTCAAGATGTGGCCTCACCGGTGCTGAGTACAGGGGGAGGATCACCTCCCTGATCCTGCTTGTCACACTATTTCTAGCCATTGGCTTTCTTGGCCACCTACCATATGTACACAGTGCTGCACTGTCCCCAAAACTCTTATGAACCCAAACCTCTGTGGGTTCTAGAGGATGTCCTGTTGGTGAGGGATACCCTCAGGGAGGGATACGGACTTAAGCCCATGCTTTTAAGCACTGTAAATGCTTTCAGCTCTATACCATTTCCCTCAGAAGTTTGTTATTAACAGCACTGTTTTCTGTAGCCTGTTGGATATAAAAGTGATTTTTTTGAGATACACCTTTTTTTCCTGACTTTCGTTATGTCTGTGTCCCAAAGAAATGGCTCTTAGTTTTTAGTTCCGTGATAAATCTCTTGAATTCAGTCGACTCTTCTACAGATACAGAAGTGCACTGTTTCTGCTTTGCTTTTGAAAGAGGAGGCTGAGTTTGCTTTAGAAACATAAGATTAAATTCAGCTTTAACAATGCTACTTAAAACACACATCCCAGTCCCCCATATAAATCATCGCGGCAGTCAATACACTGTCTAAATGCATCTTATCCAAGAGGCAAAGATCACTCTGGACTTTATTCACTTGATTTACTTTGTTTGTTCTCATTATGTCAATGAAATTGGTATCAGCTTGGCTGAGGTTTCAGTCAGGAGGGATCGTGTGAAGAATGTTGTACAAATATACTCTGGGTTTGCCTAGCTGGCTGTGCAATGACTCGCGTTATCTTGTGGTTAGGAATCAATTTGTTTCTCATGACTTCACCAGATCTGGTCGTGTTCTGTCTAGGTGTCTCTTTTGATTTTCTTGCAGGGTATGATACACTTGATTGAATTGCTCTTCCTTAAATTTGTCATCTTGGTAAATAATAGATTTAATTCATCCAGCTGCTTGGATGGAAAAGCAGACAAAGTGGGATCAAGTGAGTTGACCCAAGTTCCCTGCGTAGAACTGCAGTTGAGATTCCTTCTTCGCTTCATGTCATTAGCCATTTCTTATGGAAGGTCCTGAAATCCAGCAAGGAGTACAGTCGCTGCCTATATGAGGAGAAAGGTGACATGAACGTGCACAAAGGAGACTGAAATGCTGCTGTTTGTCTGATTTGCTTGTTCTTCACAAACTTCTCAGCTACTTGCTCATCTATCAGGCACTAACTCTGCTGCCCCGGAGGTTTCTGCAGTGAGGGGCGGGTGCACAACTCAGGGTATCATCTGCAAACAAATGCCACACTACAAACTCATGGCCAAAAATACAAACTAGTGGGAGTGAATAGGGTTTGAAAGTGTGAATCCAGTGTGGAGCCCAGGGAAAAGCTCGTAACTCGCAGTCGTTTGAAAGAGGATTTATTTGTGGTTACAGGCTTTTACTACTGAGACATGTAGAAATGAAAACCTGTCAGGCTCCACCTTCCATACGAGGTCATTTCAAAAAGCTCACCAAGGGTGCTGCACCAGCACAGCGTGATCTGAGGGCTGACTGGAATTTTTCAGGTATTCCAGTGCTATTGAAACAGAGGAGCTCTTTAGTCAAATCATTTCCTGATGTTTTTATTGGAAAATATGGCTTCTAAAAGGAGAATGTCGTTTAAAGCAGCGAGAGCATCTTTGGTATTTATAAGTGCTGTGCTTTTGGGAGGAAACAACAAAGCTAATGAAGCCTTAATTCTTTCCCTGTCTCTCTGTTGGTCCCTCTCCTGTGCTAAAGTCACTGCCCCCAGTACATAACCTCAGAGGTCCAGTGCTTTTCTCTGCTAATTAAGTCATGTCCAGTGACTAAACCTGTGAGCCTGGGAAGTCTAGGTTTCATTCCTAGGTCTGCCATGGTTTTCCTTGGTGATTTCTCATGGTACTTAAGGACAGAGTCTTTTAATATTCTGTTGGGGAACCAAGAGGGGATGAAGAATAAAATTTGATGCTTTTCTGTGGAGAGAGTGCATGGAAAAAGGAGAAAAAATATTAAGGCTACAGAGAATCACGGAACGTTAGGGATTGGAAGTGACCTCCTGGGTATGTTCCTGTGTGACTTGGCCTAGGGAATCTTCCTCTGGCAGGGGGATTGGACTAGTTGATCTTTCGGGGTCCCTTCCAATCCCTAAAGATTCTATGACTCTAAGCTTTATGCTCTGCATTGCTCTGGGCTTCATTCAAGTGCTAATATCTTTAAGGTCTTCCTCACTTTTTAATTAGATTATAGACTGCATGTAAGGGAAAGGTAGTGACAAACACTTACAGATTTTCTGTTCTGTGCTCTTCATACACAACTGCCTCAAAAATCTGGTCTAATTAGGAGCAATTATAGGTTTATTCAACTGAATCTATTGACTGCAAGATCCGGTAGATCGTTAGAAATGGAGAGAAATTCATCCTGTCCACTTACCGTGGGTGTTAGATTGTTGATTTGGAATTAACATCTTCACTCGCTGCGTGTCTGACTGCAGAACACCCAACTCCTTTTCCATTAAGCTGATAAAGTGAATTTAATCCTTTACAGAAACTAGACAGCTACATCATATTGCCTTCACACAGCTTGCTCAGCTCAAGTTAAAGAACCAAAACTCTAGTTGGCTTATGGCCAAGAGTGGAAAATTTCAGTAGGGACACTTCTTTTTTAGGATCCTGGAGCTGTGAATTCAGGTCCAGAAGCTAAATAGTGTAATTTGTTTTTTTTTTTCTCAGTGAACACTTATTATAATGACAATATCTCTGAGACTGATGTCTTGGTGGACAGCAGGATGACCATGAGCCAGCAGTGTGCTCTTGTGGCCAACAGGGCCAACAGCATCCTGGGGTGGATCAGGATGGGGTGGTTAGCAGATCAAGAGAGGTTCTTCTCCTCCTCTACTCTGCCCTGGTGAGACCACACCTGGAGTGCTGTGTCCAGTTCTGGGCCTCTCAGTTCAAGAGGGATGTGGAGCTGCTGGAGAGAGTCCAGCGTAGAACAACAAGGATGATGAAGGAGGTAGAGCACCTCCCTTATGAGGAAAGGCTGAGGGAGCTGGGTCTGTTTAGCTTGGAGAAGTGGAGACTGAGGGGTGCCCTGATTAATTAAATTAATTAAATTAGAAAATGCATCTTCTTCCTGCTCAGTTGTTCTCAGCTGATGAGAGTCTAGTGTGTGGATGAAGTTTCAATGACTAATCCTAAAGATGATGATTTTTTCAATTTTTTACTGCAGTCATACAGGTGGTGAGATGTACCAGTCCTCTTCTGTATGAATGATACCTTAAAATATTTTATCATTAACTTGCTCGTACTGTCTGTTAATAAAATTATCATTAATACAAAAAACTGAAGAGGAGTCTGTGAGAAAAGCCCCAGGGTTAATGACTTCCCTCAAGTCATTCTTTCTTTCAGCTCCAATCTGACACTATATCCATGAGCAAGAATGTCCTGTTTCCCACATTTCCTGCGCTGGTGTCTTCTGCCTAATTTACATTCAGTGCCTGTAGGATCTGATCCCAGCTCTTTTAGGGTTAAGCTGCTAAAATGTTATTGTCTGCCAGCAACCAGATTGGAGTTGACTGATCCATGTTTGTTAACTTTGCGGTGATTTTCTGGTCTTAGTTGACAATTCTAGAGTTTCTGATCCCTTCTGTACCCTCTTCATGGTCACTTCCAGGGATGAAATTCAGTTAGCCTTCTGCATCTACACTTTTGATGATTTTATGATGGATTTGGTTTTTTCAGTGAAGGCTACTGATACTTACCAAGTGTTATGTTGTTTAATGGTGGTAAAACAGCCAGCAGTGGGGTTACAAAGAAGTAGAAATCATGTTCAATCTAACTAACAGCTGTACTTTATATATATATATATATATAATATCATTGATGATAGCTGTGTTTTCCCTCTTTATTCTTATTCTAATTTTCTGCTCGCCTTTTTCATTCACTTTGTGGTGGGCTTGTTATTTTTTTCTGTGCTGTGAGGACCCAGTTGACTTCAGCTTCACTTTTCTCCTTCACGAGATCCTCATGTTCTCATGTTGTTCCAACCATGAATCATAGAATCATAAGGGATTGGAAGGGACCTTGAAAGATCATCTAGTCCAATCCCCCTGACACAGCAGGATCACTTAGACCAAGTCATACAGGGACACATCCAGGTGGGTCTTGAATATCTCCAGTGAAGGAGACTCCACAACCCACATGGGCAGCCTGTTCCAGTGCTCTGTCACCCTCACTGGGAAGAAGTTCCTTCTCATATTGATGTGGAACCTCCTCTGTTCCAGCTGACACCCTTGTCCTATCACTAGATGACACTGATGGCTGTTACTCCACTTTACTTTTTGCCCTATAACAGAAGGCACTTGTCTGCAGCTCCTGCATCTTGCTGTCCCCATACTCTGCATTAACATGCAAACGTTTAGCTTCTTATCTGTCTGCTAATTGAATTAGGCACAAGTTTTCCACCAGCACATCCCACACATGTGGATGATCTTCATATTTAGCTTTAGAATTGTTCATCTCCTCTTTGGAGAATGCTACCAGGATAAATCTGAATTTACTGACTGCCCTCCTTCTGTGCTCTAAACGGACATTTGGAGATTACACAAAATCTTCCAATCTTCTCTTTCCATTTCTTAGTCTGAGATGCTCCTTTTTTGAGCTTTTCAGCCTAAAGAATAGAAAACAATTTTAAGGCAGCCTGTCCTCTGAGAAGAACTTGTGTTTTGAGTTAAAGCATTCAGAATTGTATTTTGATCTGTCTAGTTCTAGAGGCGTTGACTTCCATTGTCTGTCTTTGCTACAGCCCTTGTTTCTCCCCTGTATTTCTTTTACAAAGAACACGAAGAGCTATGACCTAGATTTTGTAATCTTTGGGTGTCTTTTTGGTTTTGCTTTGTTTCCCCTCTTCTCTTTCAATCATGACTGTTTGTTATGTTTAACAGTGAGCTAATTTCTGCCAACAGTACGTAAATATAAAAGCATAAAATCCCCAGGAAAACTCTGACCGTATGGGGCAGGACACTGGTTTCTTCTGAAGGCTAACTGCTCTCCTGTTACAATCCAGAACATAGAGCTCATGTGGGAGTTTTCTAGAATTCCTTAGATTTTACAAGTTATTTGATTGATAGAAATAAGGTAGGTCAGCATGCTGAATTGTTTCTGGGTGAGCACTTGTGTTTAGGATTCACCAGTGCTTTGCTTTGTGTCTGGTTCTGGGGCCCTCAGGTCAAGAAGGGGACAGAACTGCTGGAGAGAGTCCAGCACAGAGCCACAAAGATGATGAAGAGAGGGGAGCATCTCCCTGATGAGAAGAGGCTGAGGGAGCTGGGTCTCTTGAGCTTGGAGGAGAGGAGACTGAGGGGTGACCTCATTCATGTCGATAAATATGTGAAGGGTGGGTGTCAGGAGGATGGAGCCAGGCTCTGCTCAGTGTCATCTATGATAGGACAAGGAACAGTGGGTGTGAACTGGAACACAGGAGGTTCCACATCAATATGAGAAGGAACTTCGTCCCAGTGAGGGTGATGGAGCACTGGAAGGGGCTGCCTTGGGAGTTTGTGGCATCCCAGTTGGAGACATTTAAAACCTGCCTGGATATGTTTCTATGCAACTGGATCTAGGTGATCCTTCTCTGGCAGGGGGGATTGGACTAGATGATCTTTTGGGGTCCCTTCCAATCCCTAATGTTCTCTGGTTCTGTGTGGTTCTTTTTCTGTGAACAGTATTTAATTGGTCAGGTGAAATGGGAGTTAAACAGAAGATTAATCTGTTCAAAAAGGATCATGCTAATGCCAGTCTTCACCGTCTGAAAGGTCTCCAAGTCTTACTCATGTTAATGTGTTAATAATAGTAAGGCTATATTTTTAATCTTATTTTTAGTTAAGCTGAACATGACCCTTTATTTATTTAGGTTCCTAAATGGAAAATAGTTTTGTGGACGAAAGGGTTCCAAGTAATGGTGACTTTGTACAACTTTTGATGATGCCCAGTGGCCTCTGCACCCTTGTGCTTTCTTTCATGTTCCCCAAAACTGACAAGAGTCAAAGCCACTAGGGAGTAGAGGTTTCATGCAACAAGGGGAAAGGAAGTGGCCTGCAGTGGCAGTGGGCAAATACCTTCTAGGGAGAGCTTTTCAGATCAGGTCTCTGGCACAGCTCAATGACCTTTCTTCTGCTTCGAGTCCTGATGCCAGTCACATCCATCCATGAGATCCTTCCTAGTACGTTGCATTGGCAGTGAAGTCCCCAGAAAAGATCTTCACTCTAACCCTTTACAAGGAGCTACACTAACCAAGGTTAGGACACACAACAGGTTCTGGAGATGAAAGCTGTGGGTTCCAAGGAAGATCTGGGCTGCAGAGCTGGGTGCTGTTTGCATGTCAGTGATTCAGAAGTAGGACAGACTTCAAAAGTGGCTGTGAGTCACTGCAAGACATGACAGATCAGATTAACTGCAGCTTGAGAGCTGAGTTTGTTTGATAGGAGTAGGATGGTAAAGATGACGTTTGTAAGAGATTTATTAGGGAACTGAGACACAGCAGTGAAAGATTTAGGTTTGGGCATTTGTGAGATGTGAGTTCAGATGGGCAGTGGTGCAGAGCTCTGTGGTTTGGAGCTATAACAACGCTTTGAAAAGTCATTGCTGTAGTGGGGAACGTTGGCTATTGGATGCTAACATCTATTTTATAAACTTAGGAGAGCTGTATATTTTTTCTTCATTGTTTAATAGCATCAGGAGAGAGACTGAATAACTTTTCAAATACTCTGCTACTTACTCAGTAGGAAGGGATATACATTGGAAAAGTTGTTTATCTCTGGTGTAAGTACTATTACATTACAACAACATAAACAAAGTTTGAAGAGAGAGGGGTTTCATTTTAACTATGATGGACTGCATTTCCTATGAATCCATCAGTGTTTGTGTCAAAGTTATCTATAGTTTTCCATTCTCAGCCTCAAACTTCTTGAGTTAAAGCTCTGCAGTTGTCTGTGCTGTGCAGAGAATTTCTGTTGAGGAAGGTGTTCCTGTTTTTCTCATGTGGAGAAATGAAGCATCAGGATCACATATTTAGAACCTGATCCTGTAAACATTTACTTTTGTGCTTAAAGCTAAGCCAGTAATTCTCCTGGAATCAGTCAGCCCACCTGTGTATTTAAAGTTTGGGAGAAAGTCAATGTAAATATCTGAAATATCTCACTTATTCTACCACGTCTCCAAGAAATAAATTACCTCCTTGATTCTGAGCCAACACTCGTACTTGCACATCTGTCAGTGTCTTTGGGTCATAGGTTTTCTTGCACATTGCTTCCAGTGCTCTGGAAAAACCCTGGTCAATTTATCTTCTTGATAAAGCATGGTGGGCTGGGAAACCTGAGGGGGATTGTTGCTTTCTTAAATAAAGCCAGCCCAGTGCTGGGACAGTGCAGAATGGGTTTGAAATGCCTCATAAATAATTAGCTCAGTGCCTCAGTTTGGGATTGCCAACAGAGGTTCAAAAAGCAGCTGGAGTCCTTCACATTTGCATCAGAATCCACACAAGATTATCTGCAGTTACTTGGTATAAAGGAGCCTGGTGGTCAGAGGATGCCCTGTCCAAACAGCCCTGCGATGAAAGAGTTTATTGTAATGTTTACTTGAAAACGGTTTGTTTTTTCTTGGTTGTTTCTTTTCTTAGCTCACTGCAGAAAATCAGCTCATGCAGTTGTGTGCCTCTCTGAGCCAGCAGTCGCTGAATTCATCAAAGTCTTTTCCTCCCTCCAGTGACCCTCAAACGCTCTCCCTTGTTAGCCCAGGGTTACAGCATCTATTTATTGCAACGAACACTTGTGCCTCGTGAAATTAGGAGTCATTGCAGTTTCTTGTCAATATTGGCGTTGCTAGTGGCAGCCACAATCCCTGTCACCTCACGCACAGCTCTATCACCTGCTCCTAAGGTAAGCACAGTGTGCTCCTCTTCAGAATTCCTCTGGAATTAAGCACTCAGAGCAGGCCACTAATTCCAGTCTTTTGTCCCTTTATTTCCCCCCTTGCTCTCTCTTCTGCTAAATGAATTAATGGAAAATATCTCTCCAATCTTTTTCTGCTTTTAACCCGCTGCTTATTGTCACAGCTGGAAGCTTCTTGTCCCATTTATTAGACAACCATTTAAATGATTTTTCTTCTAGTCTCTCAGAATGTCTCTGGTTATGTTTCTCTTCTAACTTCCTAGGAAAACAGACTTTGTGCCTTTCCACGTCTCATAGGACATGTAGAATTGTTATATCATGTTTTTCCTCCTTTTTAAAAACATCCCCCTTTGTTATCTCGAGAAAAAATCAAACTGGCCGCGCGTTTCAAAATCTGTGTGTCCTTGAACACTTCTAAATGTTTCTGGTAGTCCTGCTGTGTCAGGGGGATTGGACTAGATGATCTTTCAAGGTCCCTTCCAATCCCTAATGATTCTGTGATTCTCTGAGATACCTTTGTGTTCTTGAATCTAATTGCTCTTTTGCTTCTTTATTCAAAAAGAAAGCATTAGGACGAAGGGAAATGGCCTCAAGCTGTGTCGGGGGAGGTTTAGATTGGATCTTAGGAAGAAGTTCTTTCCTGAGAGAGTGGCTGGGCACTGGAACAGGCTGCCCAGGGAGGTGGAGGAGTCATCTTCCCTCAGATGTTTAAAAAGTGAGTCGCTCGAGCACTTGAGGCCATGGTCTAGGGATTATGGAGATGTTGGGATGAGGGCTGGACTCGGTGATCCTGGAGGTCCTTTCCAGCCACGATGATTCTAAGAATAGATTACAAGGGCAAAAAAATAGGAGAACAGAAGTTATTAAAAAAAATCAGTGTAAGTGTGCAAGCAGGTGCAGCCCAATTATCTTGAAGAATGTTTCCAATAAGGCTCTGTACTTCCAGATATAAAAACCTACAAGTAAAATTTCAGGAATGTATGGCTGTCTGTGAAGAACATATAACAAAGAAGAGGGCAGGAAAAACCTTCCAAACCTCTCTTCAACCTGTCACCTCAGCTGAAAGGATTGTTTTAATTACTATTTCTTTAACGTGTGCAACCATTTTCTTTGTGTTAATATGTATGAACATTATTGTAACCTGAAGGTATTAAACTGAAATGAGATTGTGATTCAGGTGATGTCCTGGAAATGTCTCCTTCTCTGGAGATGCTGAAAACCCACCTGGATGTGTTCCTGTGGGACTTGGTCCAGGTGATCCTGCTGCGGCAGGGGGATTGGACTGGATGGTCTTTCGAGGTCCCTTCCAGTCCCTGATGTTCTGTGAAAAACAATTATACAGATGCTTTATGTGCTGCTTTATCTTTTCACATGGGAAGATAAATGGCCACTGATCCACTAGATGTTGAGAAAGATTTTTTTTTTACCAGTGTTTAGGTATTTGTTTAAAGATGTTAAAGAAGATCCTGGAGAAAGGGTAGTGTGAAATGCACTCACAGCTGGGCACGTGGTGGCTAAGTCTTACGGGCTGCAGAGTCCAGGACTACACGTGCCTTTCACCTCTACTATTGACATTGAGCTGAGGGTACAACGCAGGGCCTCTGCATTGCAGAAGGCATTTGCAACGAAGCTGAATTGACCACGGAAAGTGCAGCCCCCTGCGTTTGTTTTGATATCACTTTTTACCCCATATTGATAAATCTCCATCAGGTACCAAGAGTAAGAGATTTCCCACAGGCTGACAGAATAAACCCATTATTTTGGGGGAGACGGCTCCGTGTGTAAAGTCCAAGGGGAACAATAAGAGCTCTAAATACACACATTTCCCAAAGCCTTTCCACCCCATTAAACTTCCACCGCCTGAAACCCCACAGATGTGATAACGGGAGGCTGCTCACAGGCTGGGCCAGCTGAAACCCTCCCTTGCTTGGCCAAGGGAGTACAGAAGCCCCACATCTCCTTGGCCAAAGAGCTTCACGCTGCTTTGGAGTGCTTCTCTGTTGAATCTTATCGCACGGTCTCCTTGAAAGGTGAGAGGTTTTGTTTGCAGCAAAGCAGAGCGCTTGAACCCCTCCACAGTACCAGCTTGGCGTGGCTAATTGAAATTCCACTGGGACCTTTGCATTTGCTGGGCTTTAACATATTTCTCTGAGTGGCTACTGGCTTCATTTCTTTAGCCTCTTGGGTTGAAGTGAAGGTATCGGTTTCTGGAAGGTTACTAGCTCAGCACTGGAACACAGAATGCAGCAATGTTGATAGAGAACTTATCAGAGTAAGGACTTGTAAGGAGGGATTTGAAGGACTTGCATTTTCATTAGCAGGGCACTAGTTGCCCAGGAGCCAAGTGGATTCTGTTCACTGTTGGTAAGTGCCCCATTCTCTGCCTACTGCTAGAGTAAAGAGGAGGTTTTCCGATCCCCTTTCCTGGATCCCAGTGAAAGCCAGTGTTTCACTTCTAGCAAGGGCAAGTGCAGAGTCTTGCATCTGGGCAAGAACAACCCCAGGTACCAGTACAGTCTGGGGACTGAGCTGTTGGAGAGTAGTTTAGGAGAAAGGGACCTGGGGGTCCTGGTGGACAGCAGGATGACCACGAGCCAGCAGTGTGCGCTTGTGGCCAAGAGGGCCAACAGCATCCTGGGGTGGATCAGAAGAGGGGTGGTTAGCAGATTAAGAGAGGTCTCTCTCCCCCTCTACTCTGCCCTGGTGAGACCACATCTGGAGTATTGAGTCCACTTCTGGGCCCCTCAGTTCAAGAGGGATGTGTAGCTGCTGGAGGGAGTCTAGCACAGAGCCACAAAGATGATGAAGGGAGTGGAGCATCTCCCTGATGAGGAGAGGCTGAGGGAGCTGGGTCTCTTGAGCTTGGAGAAGAGGGAGACTGAGGGGTGACCTCATAAATGTCCATAAATATGTGAGGAGTGGGTGTCAGGAGGATGGAGCCACGCTCTGCTCAGTATCATCTAGTGATAGGACAAAGGGCAGTGGGTGTCAGCTGGAACAGAGGAGGTTCCACATCAATATGAGAAGGAATTTCTTCCCAGTGAGGGTGACAGAGCCCTGGAAGGGGCTGCCCAGGGGGGTTGTGGAGTCTCATTCTATGGAGATGTTTAAGACCCACCTGGATGTGTTCCTGTGTGACTTGGTCTAGGTGATCCTGCTGTGTCGGGGGATTGGACTAGATGGTCTCTCGAGGTCCCTTCCAATCCCTAATGATTCTCTGATACTTGGAGATTTTGAATTGATCAACACAGATGTTCTATATCGGTTAGACCACATTTCTGCTGCCTGGATCTTCCAGCTTCCTGAATGATTTGAACTTCAGGCTGCTCCCTGGCAGGCCATCCCCTGGCCTCCCACCAGGTCCTGCGTGGGGTGGTTTTCTTCCGTTTTTAGCACTGTTCTGTCACTCCTGTCATGCAGTTATTAGGGCCTTGCAGCTATAGAGGTCTCCGTAATGGTGCTTGCTGGGCTGTTCATGGCAAATCGTCCTACAACACATTGTTTCCCTGTTTCTTTCTGCTTTGTTCCCTTGAGTGTGTGATGTGAGCTTCTATTAGACATAAATTGAGTGTCCTAGGGGAAAATAATAGAAAAGCACAAAACGCCAGTCAATCTGTAAAATTTAAAGCTTAAATGTGCAGGAGAGAGGTGGGGATCCTTAGAGGAGGAGTGCTGTGCTGGAGGGGTGAGCGATCTGGGCTGCTGTCAGGGGGATGCCAGTGAAAGGATAGACAAGGCTTGCTGAACTTCTGATTGGAATAAGCCATTTAATCCTAAAGCCCGTTGAGCTCCGTGTTCCCCCCATTGCTGTGCACTTCTCTGCAGCACGGTAACGCGTCCATCGCGCTTCGTGCTGCTGCTGAAGGCATTGCCATGTGAAGTCAGATTGCTGCGTGCACCTCGCTAAAGTGCTGGCTGTGCTTTTTCTCCAAACCACTGTGAAATGAAGCAGAATTTTTCCCATCCTGAACTCCGTGAGCTGTCCTCCAGAATGTGGAGATGCTGCCTGAGATAGCTCTAGATTCACCCTGGACCAGCAAAGGGAGACACTTGGGCGTGTCAGGGACCCTAGAAAACTCATCTGAACCAGATGGAGTCCCTCAAACTTATTTTACTTCCCATTGATTTAAGTTTCCTATCAAATAGTAACGATCACACTGTTGTCTGGTGGGGATTGGCATCTATTTTTCTCAGAATAAAGGGCAAAAATGACATTTGGATTCCAAAAGAGATGTCATTTAGCTGTGTCAAAGAAAGTATCAGCGACTCTAATGACCTAGTTTCCTGCTAAATCTCTAGGCCATTGCTGAAGTTTGAAGCATAGGCAAAATATTTCATCTTCAAAGACTTCAAGATGAGGTTTATAACTTTCTTTAAGAGGGAAAAATGAATCCTCTCTGCTGAAATGAGACAGGTAAAGTTTCACCCCAGGACGGATATTTTTCCCTGAAGATCTGAAAATTAAACCACCTGCTTTAAACGAAAAATGTGCTAAACTACTGTCTGTGATGTGAGAAAAAGGGGGTAGAAGGAAAAGACACATTTTTACTTCTGTAGAGTTCTAAATAAAAGTAACTTTGGGTTTGTCATGTAGTGATAGGACGAGGGGCAATGGTTTTGAGCTGGGACATGGGAGGTTCCACATCAATATGAGAAGGAACTTCTTCCCAGTGAGGGTGACAGAGCCCTGGAAGGGGCTGTCCAGGGAGGTTGTGGAGTCTCTGTATGGCTGGGGGGGTTCAGACTAATCTTTTGCTCCCAGTCTTCTGGAACAATCCTGATGATTACTACTTTGTCCTTCACATATTTCTCCACAGCAGATGGCTGTCTCCTGATGTGTTCCAGATTTGAGTGGGCAACCCCTCGTTAGTTGTTCTTCTTTGGTTTTGACCATCTATTCCCTCACACCTGCCAACTCGTGGGGTCATGTGAGGCCAGCAGGAAGACTGACTTAGGTGGTCTTAGGTCTCACATAAAAAACAGTGCAGGTAGGGCATGGTTATGCATCAGCACAGTCTAGGCATGTTGATGGAAGCATGACTGATGGCACCTGGATGTAAGTGCCTTGGACTGGGGAAGTGCTGATGCATTGTTCTCCCTGGGCTATATAGACATTCCCCACACTTCACTGCTACTTTAAATTCTTCTGAGTCTTGAATATAAATGAACCTGATCTGAAATCACCCTTGTTTTGGAAAAGGCAAAAGACATTTTGAGAATTAACTGTTCACGATGGAGGAAATGCTCCAATTTACATACATGCTGGTGGTTTTATTCTAAAAAAAAAAGCATGGAATTGGTGCATCACTTCAATCAGCACTCTGGAGTTTTATGCAGCTGCATCCCTTGAAGAAAAGAAAGGGAGAGGGGAGGGAGAAGAAAAGGAAAAAAAAAAGACAGGGAAGAGAGGTGGAGAAGACAGTAATTTTAGCTGACAGTTTCAATATATGCATTTTTCTGTTAGTGGCAATTACTCTTCACAAAACATTCTGCCTGAGCAAAAGGAAAGAAGTAATATTTTTGTCTCTTGCCTAGTGAGTGACTGGCAAACACTCGTGTACATGAACTCTAGCACCTCAGCATCGTGGCGGTGTTGGGACTTTCTGCATAATTCATCATAAAAGAACACAAGGCGTTCGGCAGTCAGGGCTCACTCGGAGACGTTCCGCGTTACCTGCGGCCCCAGTAAATGTGCCTCTTCCATACATATTTATGCTTTTCAGCAGAGATAGTTTTTGCTTCATAATAGACTAGCTTTGATCCCCTAAAATTTGTTTGTTAAACTTAGAGGTTGGGTACAAAACAAAGAATTTAATATCTCTTCCCTGCACTGCTTGTTTCAACAGCCTTCATTTTCACATGCTGTTAACAAGGTTGAAATTGATTCTGACCCACTTTTGGGGAAATGAGCCTTCCTGTGATGGATTTTGTGTGTAAGACCTTTTATTAGCCAATTCCCTCCACACCCAACTCGAACTGGAATGAAAATTATTTTAGAAACCTTAGTGGAGACTTTCTATGTTTCTACTTACAGAATTTGTTGTTATTTCTGGAACAGAATGTAGGTAGACATTGTGTTCTGCGGGTCTCGTTGTTGATGTTGGGGTGCAGCTAGAGATCATGTCTAAATGCTAACCCCTTTTCTGATCTTGGGGTGCAGCTAGAGCCCATGTCTAGCTGTGAATCCCTTTGTTGATGTTGGGGTGCAGCTAGAGCCCATGTCTAGCTGTGAATCCCTTTGTTGATGTTGGTGTGCAGCTAGAGCCCATGTCTAGCTGTGAATCCCTTTGTTGATGTTGGGGTGCAGCTAGAGACCATGTCTAGCTGTGAATCCCTTTGTTGATGTTGGGGTGCAGCTAGAGATCATGTCTAGCTGTGAATCCCTGTGTTGATGTTGGGGTGCAGCTAGAGACCATGTCTAGCTGTGAATCCCTTTGTTGATGTTGGGGTGCAGCTAGAGCCCATGTCTAGCTGTGAATCCCTTTGTTGATGTTGGTGTGCAGCTAGAGATCATGTCTACGTGCAAATCCCTGTGTTGATGTCGTGATGGAGCTAGAGCCCACGTCTAGATGTAGCTGCACGCGTTGGAACCCACTGCAATGTGCTGTGTTTAGTGGAAAAGTTCCACATTAAAATAATCTAGATGAGACAAAAATACATTCCATCTTTCCAATTCAGTGGGGTAGCAGGGATAAAGAAAAGGTCTCTTTAAAATACTTCAGTTTGCTGAACGTTTGCTTTTATGTAGCCCATTAGTCTGTTTAGTGTTCTTTGTGCAATATGGGAATTCAAAGGCGATCAAATGCAAAAGGCAATTATTTTAAATAATAGAAATGAGAATTCACAGTGTTCCTCTCTGATGTTACCAAGACTGTGAAGTCGTGAGTTTTTCCCTTCTAAACAGAATGCCATCAGAACTGATGCATTTCTGTGATGTGTTTCAGAGCTGGCACGCTGGCACTTTCATCTTTCTCCCTGTTGATCCATTCTTCTCCACACTGTTTCCTTTCTCTTCACATTTCCATTTATCACTGTACTTGAACCTATTATCGTTCTCTGCTCCTAAAAGCCTTGCTCACACCCAAGCTATTTCAGCAAGATATTTTAGAACTGACTAATGGCTTTCAGTTTTTCAGCAGATCCTGAGATCTGCCCTTTGGAAAGTAGGTCTCTTTTACACATATCCAGTTAGGCATGTTAAAGACCGATTAAAAATTGCTCGTTGCTGCTCAGACATCTTGTCACAACCTTTCTCCTTCCAGCTTCCTGGTGCTGGAGTCATCTGCAGGCAGCCTGCCCAAAGCCATGGTTTGAATATTCTCTCTGTCTGTGGTCCAATTCAGTCACTCTTTTTTTCCCACCCTCTATACCACTCTTCTGACTCCAGCTGCATCAGATGCAAAGTCTTGCAGGATGGTCTGCAAGACATCATATTGTTTTAGCCCCACCTTAACTTCTGCTGTTAAGTTCATACAGTCAGGGTGTTTTATGCCATGCAGTGTCCTGAATGTCTTTTAGTGATAACCAAAGCCAACATATAAACCATAAATTCTCATTGTAACTCTTTCACTGTAGTTCTTAAGACCATAGAATGGTTTAGGTTGGAAGGGACCTTAAAGATCATCTGGCTCCAACCTCCTGCCATGAGCAAGGACACCTCTCACTAGACTAAGTTATCCAGAGCCCAGCCCAACCTGACCATGAACATTTTCAGAGAAGACATCTGCTGCTTCTCTGGGCAACTTGTTCCAGCGCCTCACCACCTTTATAGAGAGGGATTTCTTCCTGAGATCCAGCCTAAATTTAACCTCTTTTAGCTTGAAGCCTTTCCTCCTTGTTGTATCACCAGAGTGCCTTGTAAAAAAGTCTCTATCTTTCTTGTAGGCCCTTGGGTACCCAGAAGGCTGCTATAAGGTCCCCCTGAAACCTTCTTTCCTCCAGAATGAAAAACCCCAACTCCCCCTTGCCTGTCTTCATAGGATTGGTGCTCCAGTTTCTGACCATCCCTGTGGGCCTCCTCTGGATTCTCTCCAGCAGTTCCATGTCTTTCTTGTATTGGGTTCTCCAGAAGCAGTGCCCCAGGTGAGGTCTCACAAGACCAGAGTAATGGGACAATTGCTTCCCTTGACCTGCTGGTCACACTTCTTTTGACACAGCTCAGAATATGGTCGACTGCACATCGCTGGGTCGACTGCACATCACTGGGTCCACCACACACCGCTGGGTCAGGCTGTTTTCCTCATCCACAAACCCCCCTAAACCCTTCTTCTCAGGGCTGCTCTCAGTAAAGATGCTGTGATGTCTTTCATTAAATATCTGTGGTTTCTATTATTAGGGATCAATTTAATCTGTCTCTTGCAACAGTAAGAGCAGTGGTATTTATTCCTATTGGAGAATTTGTTCTGCAGTCAGCTGCAGACAGCAAAAATAACCCCCCAAAAAACACCCACCCTCACACACCTCCACTTAAGTTTCACTGGAGACAGAGCAGCTCAGTTTTTCTTGGTGGCCAGGCCACCCATCTCACTGCAGAGCCAGCAGGATGCCCAAACAGACGTGCCATTCACGCGCAGTGAGCCTGTGCAGGACCTGTTTGCGGGCAGCGTGTTAAGCATTTTCCAGAAACCTCGTGTCAGCTGCAAGAACAGAGTGACTCTGCTGCACAGGCTCTGAGAGCCTTCTGTGAGCACCAGGCTTGCTGTACAGCGTGTTCCAGACTTCTGGAACATCCAAACAAATGTTAGATTGCTTCAGGGGGCGAGAGGTGGTGTTGGGTTTGTTGATTTTTTTCTTCCCTCCCCTTAATCTCTGTCTCTTCCCTGGGATGTTGTCTTTCTGTCTATGAAGCCCGAAGCAGCGGTGTCTGTAACAGCAGTAGTTAGTGCAGCCGGCAGCAAGTGTGTTTCTGTGTCAGCCTACAAGTTCTCAGTCGTGGGCCAGCACAGGGCTTTCATGCTCTTCTACGCGTGTAGCAGCCGCTTAATGGATTCGCCGCGCCGTCTGGAACAAAGGAGGCGCGGCGGCAGCGCAGCCCGCGATCGTTTCCTTCACCTCTGCGCTTTGTGTCTGAAGAAGACAGTTGTTGTCTCCTGCTGTCCTGTGACAAATCTCGTGTCGTTTGCTGGTGTGTTTCTGTTCCTTATTATCCAGGCTGCAGCTTTTGCGATCTCACTATGTGATTGTTTGGCATCGCAGGGAAAAAAGTGGGAATTGTGATGCAAATCCCACATCAGAATTTCCAGTTGCTTGTTTTCTCTTCATCTCTTGGAGCAGATTCCTCTATTTGAAACAGGGGGGTTTTTTTAATGGAATCTTTGGATGGAGCTGTTCTGTCTCCTTGGAAAGATTAGTGAAGTTTAAAAGAAGAAATTATCTTTATGGGCCAGTGCTGTGGGCCTTCTTGGCCACAAGAGCACATTGTAGGCTCGTGGTCATCACACTGTCCACCAGGACCCCCAGGTGACTTTCTCCTACATTGCTCTCCAACAGAAACAACAAATCCATTTCAGAGAGGAAGTTCACCTATTTAAAAGGCCAAGAATAGTTGCATTACTCCAGACCAGCTGTGTGGATGTCAGTTAGTGGCTTCTGCTTGAAATACAAGCGGAGTGAGATTGTCTTTTGTGTCTAGTTCTTCCCCTGCTGCCCCAAAGCAAAGGGGAAACACCCACCTGGACACATTCCTGTGTGTCTTGGTCTAGGTGATCCTGCTGTGTCAGGGGGATTGGACTGGATGACCTTTTGAGGACTCCTCCAATCCCTGATGTTCTGTGATTCTGTGACTTGAGTGTACCATTGAGAGAACTCTGGGCTGGCCTTTGAGTCACATATTGTACTCCTACCACATTATCATTCAGTGCCATGTTGTGTGCTTGCACAAGACTTTCTCTTGCATGCAGGAGATCACAGGAAAGTGATTTGATACCAGTTTCCTCTCATATCAGCTGATAACAGAGAAGTTCTTCCCAGTCCTCATGACCTCAGTTGCACTCTTTCAGCTGTTTGCCAGCCAGCTTGGGACCGTTGAAACTGAATAATTCCTTAGATTCCATTCAAGGTCTGGCCAGCCTGACAGTTGAGCAGCCAGTACAGCAGCAGCAGCACTCAAGATGAAGTAAGCAGAGCTTGGCAAGGGAAGTGAGCACCTAGATTAAGCCAGCAGAGATCTTCCAGAGTCTGCTGCCAATGAAACAGAAAGGTAGACTCACTGATCTAATCCTGTTGCACTCGAGCAGCGTGCTAGACACACGACCTCAAGGCAATGGGTGTTGATGGCAGAACGTATGCATGCATAACTGAAAGAGTATCTAAATTAGACAAGATTTAATTACAGAGCAAATTAATTGAGAAGATTAAATCCTGCTTTATGCCCCTGATCTTTTTCTCCAAAGTGGATTATTTTACAGTGGGATTCGTTTCTCCTGGCTTTAGGCTTGTATTGGCATTACTGTGTTGATGAATCTATTTTCATCAACCTTATTCTGGGAGAACAGAAGAACAGAAGGTCCAAGGAATGCCAAGAAAGATTTAGAAGTGCTTTAGGAGGCTGCATCTCTCTGTTCTGAGAACTCACTCTGGTTTTTTATACGATGCATGATGGCATCATTCGTGCTGTTCCTTTGATCTGCAGAGTGGAGGAGGTACAACATCCGAAGGTAACGATAACAGCACTTGTGACATCAAGAGGAACAAGCCTACAGAAGAGCTCATTTTCATTGAGGGCTTAGAAATGGGTTTTGCTGAAATGGGGATACACAGCTGTTGAACTTCAGGTAGTTTAAAACGACTGATCTGGACGGTGATCTGTACCCCACCGCTGCGTAGCCCAAAAGGCAGCCACGGAAGGTGCACTCTGTGGGGTAGAATTTAGTTTTCCTGAACTATTTAGTTGGTCAAGATGATCAGTAAAAGTGGCAGCTACGCTCTTAGCAGGGGTGTAGTATGGTGCTAGCAGTGCTTCCTCTAGGTCAGGAATGGAGAAGCAGCATCAATGACCTTTTCTAGGACACAGCATTGTACCAACTAGCTCCTTCCCCACAGCCTGCTGTGAAGAGAAAGCACTGATGCTGGACTACAGAAAAACATCTAGGTGTGAGAGATGCTGAGTATTGACAGAGGGTCATCAGCAGTGTCACCTTTTCTGCTGTTTCAGTTCTGTGCTCAGAACTCTAGAACTCTGTGCACTCTTCAGTCTGGTATCACGTCGTCACAGCGAATCCCTAATACATCATCAGCATCCTGTTGTTAAATACTTCAGGACACGAGCAGCTACTCTGCAAAAGCTCCAGGCAAAGGAAGCTGTGCAGCAAACACAGAGAGGTGTGGGTGTAAAACTCACAATAACGATGCGTGTTTCAAGCTCTTGTTTGTTTTATCACTGTACTTCAGCAAGTGTGTGGTCTGGAGGGCGCAGGAGTCATGATACTGAAAGCAAAGGCATTTGGTGAGGGAGATCAATTCCTCTTCTACCATCCTCTCGTGTGTAGTCTTCCAGGCAGGGATTCAAGCTGCCAGGTGGATTAGTGCCAAGAAAGAGGTGCTTTGTGCAAACAGCAAGGAAAAGATTAGTTGAACGTAAACAGCCAACACGACTTGGAATTATTAACGTTGCATTTGCTGCTGTTTGGATTGAAAGAAGTAACAAAGACCAGCTGGAAGAAATAGATTGATTTTATGCAGATGTGAAAGATACTGTGATTGAAAGTCGCTAAATTATTACGGTCCTTCTGAAGACCTAAACCCAAGAGTGGGTTTTAATGCAACAAGGTGTTTTAAAATTTTAATTTAAAAATCCGATGCTCAGAGCCTCTCGTTTAACTTACATTTATCCACCTTGAAACACAGTGGTTCTGTTTATTTGCCTTTCATTTCTTCACCTGAGAGTTGTGCTCTTCTGTCCAGAAGAAGTCTAGTTGTCTCAATCTGGGCAACAGATGTTAGTGATTGTGTCTCGTCCTCCCCTCTCCTGCCCTCCCTGGGTAAGCAAATGTGGTCTTTGGCATTTCTATTTCCCTAATGGGGAAATTCATTTCCCTGCTCAGGCTGGCTGTGTTAACTGCTGAGATACAGGAAACAAGGAGGAAAATCTCTCTGTAATGAAGCTGAGGGTTCATTTGTGTGCATGTTTTCAGACACCTTCCTCGGCTGCACAATGAATTCCTAGCTAAGCAGGAGATTTTTCCAGAGCGTGGGCAAACCCCTGTGTTTTAAAGAAAATGAATGTATGGTATATTTTGTGGCATTTTAATTTACACGTGCCCTGTTCTTCCTATGGCTGGAACCCATCAGCATTCAATCCTAATGTAATTAACAGGCACTCAGTAGAGCTGACTGCAGGAAGAGCCTCATAAATGGGGCATGTGATGGTGCAGCTCACAAATTGCCAGGCTGCCAACCTGACAGCTCCACAGCTGAGAGATGCTGTTGAGAAGTACTTCTTTTCCTTGTATCTCCTACTTGCAGAGCAGCTTTTTTTTCCTACTTTATTCAAATGTTTTATCCTTGAGGGCAGGTAAGGAGATGGCACACCCATGGCTACTCCACGTGTTCCTTTCGTAAGTTTTGCTGCCTTTGACTCCATCAGCCACAAAGAGTCTGGGGGTTGGCTGCTTATCCTCACTCGCTGAGCCTTTTCTTCTTCCTTCTGACTCCAACTAAAGTGAACTTGGAGTTTGGTTTTTGTATGTGCATGCAAGTAATGGTGCTGCTTCAGGTAATAACCGTGTGTGGATGTGTCATCTCAGCTAGTCACAGAATCAGAGAACATTAGGGATTGGAGGGGACTTCAAAGATCATCCAGTCCAATCCCCCTGCCAGAGGAGGATCATCTGGTGGTAGGACAAGGGGCAATGGGTGTGAGCTGGAACATAGGAGGTTCCACATAAAAATGAGAAGGAACTTCTTGACAGTGAGGGTGACAGAGCACTGGAACAGGCTGCCCAGGGAGGTTGTGGAGTCTCCTTCTCTGGAGATGTTTAAGACCCACCTGGATGTGTTCCTGTGTGACTTGGTCTAGGTGATCCTGCTGTGGTGGGGGGACTGGACTGGATGATCTTTTGAGGTCTCTTCCAGTCCCTAACAATCTGTTCCAAGTCATGCAGGAACACGTCCAAGCAAAGGAAAGTTAACACTCTGACCTTTTGGACACGATAAAACAACATTGTGATTTCATCCTGAAAAAAAAAACCCAAACTTACAACCCATGTTTCTATCAATTTATTAGGTAAAATGCAAGTAGGGTAAAGTTAGTGTCACAAGCAGCAGAATTTTGTGCTGTCCTGCCAATTTGACACCAGCAAATGTTCTCCAGCCCTGTGTGGAATGAGTGTTGCTCTGTGGTTTGTTTTTTTTCCACGAAACTCATTCGAGCCAACATTTTGCCAGGTACCAAATAACCTTTAGAACAATTCAGTAAATTATAAAATAAAAGGCTTCAACTAGAATATTCTCGCAGCCTAGAAGAAGAATCTAGTCAACCATTACTGACACGGGTTCACTGGTCTAGAAAATTACTTTAATGCACATATCAATATACCTGCTGATTTCTTACATTTCAGTGGGTTTAAAGAACTTGTTATTCCAGGGGGCTGTTGTTTCCTGTGCCGTGGAACTCGCAGAAACTTTTCTATGGCGAAGCAATTACACAGCTGTTGCATCATCTTAGAGCTACTTTTTTAAAACAAAGATGCCATCTATTTTTAAGTAGAGCTTAGATCTAAAAATAAGAGATTCTTGATATCAAGTTATTAAATTAACTGCATTCAAAAGGAAATAAAAAAAATAAACTGTGGCTTCAGTCCAGATCCATGAGGGATTCTTAGTGCATAAGGACTAAGTTTCTCTGAGGAAGCCTGATGAATGAGGTTGTTCTGTTGGCCTACATACAGTAGAAGTCTTGAGGCATTACTTAAACACAGGCAAAACCTTTCATTGAAGCTAACAGAGTCATTTTATTGCCTCTTGTAGGAATTCAGAAGTCCATTCTGAGTTCCTCATTCTGCCTTTGGCATCGCACAGCTACACCTGTCCTGCCACTTCTTGTGCTTGCTGAGGAGTCCATGAATAACCAGCTTGTGAGAGGAGATCAACACATTGTCTGTATCTAAAAATGCATCTCATGAGTGTGTAAAAGGAAGACGTTTGGAAATGTTTCTCTGCTGATTCCTTTTCTTGTGCTGACTCAGTACCTTTAGGAATAGTCAGGACAAGAATCCAGGACAGCAGTGTGTGGGTCAAAGCCTTTTGTCCATAGACCTCTGGAAGGGGCAGACCTCATGATAAGGACCTCACAAATAAAAGGGGTCTGAAGGACACAATAGGAAAAATAAACACTCTAGGATAAAAAATTAGAGTTTTTGAATAAGAGACTGTTCCTTCCATCTACTGTGAATGTGAGGTCAAGTGGTAACAGATAATTTTCCATATAGCTGTTTCTGAGGGCAGCTGGAGAATCCACTCGTGTCATTTCCTTCACTTAATCGACTTTAAATTGAATTTTTGAAAATTTAAGTTGTTCTTGTACCTAAATCCCCTGAACAGTTTCCTTGAGGAGGGTGAGAGGAGGCTCTGCCAGGGACATGATGCAAATGCTCCTTCTAAGTTCATATTGGCAGAGGAAAACAAATGAACACGTGGATGCGTCTTTCTAATTTACGCCTGTGTATTAATCTAAAGTTCAGTGGCAGAACAGGTGAAGGCTGGGGCTGTGTCTGAAAGAGAAGCAGATTTAACATGTGGCTGTATAGGAGGAGTGTGGCATTTGTAAAATAAGCCTCTTAGAAAGGACTGGGGAGAAAAAAGTAGCATCGGTGTACAGCACCGCGCTCAGTGGAACCACAGCAGCTTGTCCCTGTCTCTGTAGCTACGTGGCTCACGGCCAGATATCTGCTGTACTAACATTTGCTCCTGGGAGGAGATGAAGAAAAAAGAGTCCATAAGGTTTCCCTTGGCCTAGACAACTGAAACATCTGCTAGACTCATGAGCAGCTTGCCGGCTTAAGTCAGCAGGGAGAGCTGCTGCAGATCAGCACTGCCCTATCGATAGATACTTCATAGACCAGAGTCAGTAGAGTGATTTTATCTCAAAGTGCAGCAAAGTCTTGTGTAGCTTTGTACAAGATGATACCTATCTTGGACATAGTTAGAGCCGCATCTACAATCTGTCAGCGTGCAGACTCGTTAGGAAAGAGCAGTAGGATGCAGTCACAGCATCACAGAACGTTAGGGATGGGAAGGGACCTCGAAAGATCATCTAGTCCAATCCCCCTGCCACAGCAGGATCACCCAGACTGAGCCACACAATCCTAACTTTCTAGTATCTTCTAACAGAAGCAGGTCACCTAGCTTGAAACTTGATGAAAAGCAGTCACTTGAGAAAATCCTTTAACTCAGGAGCTTGCCCCAAAAGAAGTCTCCACCTTTCTGAAATACAAAGAATACAACAATGGGAACAGGCTTTTTAGTATTGAGACACTCAAAGGAGGAAAAGAGTGAGCACAGAACGACAAAGTGAGAGGACAGAAGACAACGTGCATCCTCGTTTGACATAATCTGCTTTTCATCTGGTTAGCTCAACCCTGGGTCTGGTCATAGGATCATAGGATGATGCCTAAACGTGTAACGTGCCCATGGCAGGGGGGTTGGAACTGGATAATCCTGTGGTCCCTTCTAACCCTGACTGATTCCATGACTTGGTCTGGGTGATCCTGATGTGGCAGGGGGATTGGACTGGATGATCTTCCAAAGCCCCTTCCAATCCCTAGTGATTCTATGATTCTGAGTAATTTTGCTTATGGTTTGGTCTCAATGAAGCTCAAAAGGGCTACTGGAACAGTACACAGTGATTACTCTCCAGACTGAATTCCTGGTGTGAATTTACTGTTGAAAAACCAAAGAGAAGGGTAAAACCAAAAAAACCCAGGATGATGTCAGTTTTAAAGCTTGTGTCACGTTGGACCTTCCGTTAGCTTGAGCAGAGGTGTATTTCAGAGATCAGCCCTGTGCTAGGAAAAGAGTCAAACTTCAAAGATGGTAAATATTGACACGGTGGGCGACATCATCAGCAATGACTACTTGGTGAGCATACAGATGGTTGCAAGGAGAAATCCTTTAATTAATTGTTCAGGTTTTTGCTCTGTGCGAATCAGATCGGCTTCCTTCAGGGCAAGTTCCCAGTTGGCTGGGATGTGTCCATGTATTGATCAACACAAAGTCATTAAGGGAGCGCCTGTTCAGATCAAAACTGTCTGCTGGCATAATAGTTCCCACCTTTAAGGCCACGCTGTCTTTTGACATAGACACCCCTCCTCGGTGGAGTTTTGGCAGTGGGTGTATTTGTTATTAAAAAGATTCTATTAGAGAGGCATTTAATTTGTCCATAATATGGGCAGAACACAAGTATCTAACTTCTTGATATCGACCCCCTTTTACCACTAGGATATTTTAATTGGGGCTGTTTACAGCTGCAGAGTGTTTAACTGGAAAACACTGGTAATCAGGACAGATAAGGTAACACCACACACAGCATCCCTGAGCAGAATCTGAGTTTCTGTCTCCAGTTTCATCCATTGACATCTGAGGATTATTTACTATCTGAAACAGATTGAACGGTGCTGGAAGCCCAGGTAGCAGGGGTTTGTTTCACCTGTCAGTGCAATGGCAGGTGACTCTTACCTAGACTGGCTTCCAAACCAAAAGTAGTTAGATCAGTGTTTGAATAACTCATTCTAATTAGGATGTACTGCCTGAAGGAAAAAAAGGAGTTAAATTCATAGAAAAAAAAAAGCTGAGGTGTTATTGATTGTTATATTCCTGTTCTTCTTCATACTGCAAGAAGTACCTTGATAAAATACTTGGATTTTGGAGGAGAAGGAAGCAGGTGGTGTGTTCTAACTTGGCAGCAAGGTCTAGATCTGGTAAGACACTGTGAGTAGACACAGTTGTTTCTACTAATGCTTCTTCCATTACCATAGTAGGTGGCTTCTGTGTAATTTGTTGGTGCCTGTTCTTGGAGCACTGGCATGAAGTTAACAATGACTTCATTGGAATGTTGCAGGTAGGGAAAGTAATGAGGTGGCAATGAAACCCAGAACCTCAAAGTGATGGAAGGACCTAGTTCCTCCTTCTTTATGGTGCTGGTCTCTTCTCACAAGCAATTAGTGACAGAACAAGAGGAAGGGGGTTCAAGTTACACAGGGAAGGTTTAGACTGGATGTTAGGAAGAATTTTTTTTTCACAGAAAGGCTGGTCAAGCACCAGAATGGGCTGCCCAGGGAGGTGGTTGAGTTGCCATCCCTGGTTGTGTTTAAAGACAAGGTGTTGGGGGATCTGGTTTAGGGGTGAATGTGAAAGGGAGGGCAGATGGTTGGACTTGAAGATCCCAGGGGTCTTCTCCAACCAGAGTGATTCTGTGATATGTTGAATTTTTTGGAGACAAAAACAACTTTATGGGGTGTTGAGGCACAAAGGATTGAGCACTGGAAAGGGAAAAATGACACAAAGCTCTGAAACACTTTTGTTTTGTAAGAGCCAGAAAGTTAGCAGTTTGTTAAAACAGTCGTGGGAAGATGAAGTTCACTTTTGGGGTTTGTAACTTGCACTGGGAATTTGGAGCAGCAGAGGGGAAGGCCTTTCCCCCTTCTTTTAAAAGAAGTAAATAGCTACATAAATAAAATCCCCAGATACCCACAGAGTCACAGAACATTGGGGATTGGAAGGGACCTCGAAAGAGCATCCAGTCCAAGGGGACCTCGAAAGATCATCCAGTCCAATCCCTCATTCACAAAGATTCCATAGTGGCAGTCTGAAGGCAGTAAAACCAGTCATTTATGTAAGATTTTTAGGACATAGCACTGTTCATGAGTACTTTTCATTCCATTGTCTCTCACAGTTCTTCATGTTTACCTTTATGGAGAACTTGTACTTGAATATGGAATATTATAAAATTCATATCCACAATCTTTTTCACTGAAATAGAGTCCAAATCAATTATATGTTGAATTAGCTGCTGTTCAAGCAACGTGTATCTGAAACCCAGAGAGTGAAGGGAGGAACAAAGGCTTCTCCCTTTTGATTATTGCCACCTAACATAAATTCTGTCATCTGAAATCAGTGCTTGTACCCGTGTGCTCGTGTCCTTTGGAATATTTTAGTAATTGCTGAAGCAATTTACAAAGGACAACCTTGAGTGCACAGTTGGAGGGTAGCAGTTATTGAGTTATTTCTTCTCTCTCTCTCCTAAAGCTGCCCCACTCTGCAGCGAGTTTCTGCAATGTTCTTGTTAACTCAGATTTGCTCTGCAAGTGGTTTTGTTACTGGAGTATGTGATAGTTACCAGAGCATGCAGGTTTTTGTTTGCTTAACAAAGACACCAAACAACACAATGTTTCTTCAGTGAGAAAACAATTTACAGGATGTTCTTTCCAAGGATAAACTCTAGAAAGGATGTGCTGTCCAGACATGAGACTATGTTACTGGCACTTAAGAGAGCAACAAAGAAAAGGCCACTCAACCAAGCCAAGGGCTGTGAAACAAATTCTACTCGGGCAGGCTTCTCTTTCTTTAAAAACACTGGGTGAGGACAGGTTAGCCTGCTGGCCACGGTGTTGTCTTCTGAAACTATAGAATCTCTCAGGTTGTAAAAGACCTTTGGGATCTTCGAGTCCAACCATCAATCCTACTCTACAAGTTCACCCCTAAACAGATCCCCCAACGGTAGTGATAGGACGAGGGGCAATGGCTGTGAGCTGGAACATAGGAGGTTCCATATAAATGTCAGGAGGAACTTCTGTGTTGGGATTTGTTTCTCACAGAAGTATAAATGATGTCTGCTGTTCCTTCACTGGGGCTTCTTAAGGCTTGTTTGTGCTTCTTTATTCTACTTCTAGCTCCAGAGGACAAGGGGCAATGCTTGTAAGCTGGAACATAGGAGGTTCCACATCACAGTGAGGGTGATGGAGCACTGGGACAGGCTGCCCAGGGAGGTTGTGGAGTCTCCTTCACTGGAGATGTTTAAGACCCACCTGGATGTGTTCCTGTGTGACTTGTTCTAGGTGATCCTGCTGTGGCAGAGGGACTGGACTAGATGATCTTTCAAGGTCCCTTCCAATCCCTGGTGTTCTGTGATTCTGTGACACTAATAGGGCAAATGACTTCCCCTGGAGTTCTCCTTCAGACTTTCCAGGACACTCACCTGTAACGTGTCCAGGCTGAATAAATAAAGGGGCTTAATTCCTACTGATATTTTAGAATAAACTCTAGTTATGTGGTCATGCAGACCCCAGTTTGTGGCTCTTAGTATCATTTTTCTTTAAATAATTAAAGACAAGCTAATAACACTTGGTCTTTCTGTGGAGAGATACCTGCTTATATAAACTGAGAGAAAGCCAGGGAACTGACTCAGTACATTTAGATGTTTCACCACAGTGGCTTTTGTTTCCAATGTTTTAGCTCCTTTGTGAAGAAGAAAGCCAAAATGAATGTACTGGCCCTACAGGTTCAAGCTGCTGTTTGAATTAGTAAATTGCTTTCTTCTTCACCCAAATATTTAATCTGTTGTGTTTTTTTTTCCCCTTTTAGGGTCAATATTGAAAACTATCTGACTGATTTGAAAAAAAAAACACTTTGCTCAATATCTGTTTTATTTATTTCCTTTCATTCCATTTTGCATTTTTTGTGGGCTCTGCTTTTGGCTGATGTCAAAAGATAGGAGTGTGAAAAGACCCGTGGCTTTGTGGTTCCCTGCCAGGCTGAAAGGGATAAACCTCTGCTGTAGGCTTTCTGTGTGAGAATGAATAGAACTCTGGGCTCTGCTCTTCCCCTCACATATGCTGATAGACTTCTCTTACCCCATAGAGATGCTGGGCAGCCAAGGCTCTCGGGAGAAGGTGGGAGCTGATGTGCCAGAAGATCACTAACACTGCTGCCACCTCTTGTCCCATTCCTCCTGGGGACAGTCCCTCCTTTCCAGACCCATTTCTTTTCATGGCTTTTGACATGAGTAGGCAAAGGTCCCCTGATTTTTAACATAACTGTTTCCTACAAAACCAGACCTCTGCAGAAACCAAAGCAAAGAGAGGATTAAGTTTTCTCAGTGCTTACAGCCACCAAGTCGCATTTGCAATTAGCCAGGTAAACAGATTAAAATACATAACCTAAGCATCAAGAGAAAGTGTTTAACTCATTAAAAAGCTTTCATTTTAATTGCAAAAAGTGACAAAAAAAATCCCAAAGGTAAACAAATAAGCATGAGGTGAACTCTTGAGATGAATGTTTCCAAACTGGACCAAATAATGGTAATTATTCTGCACAATCTTGTCACATACTGAGATAAAAATCAATTTTAGACTCTGTAAAAGCAGTTGAGCCATGATTTCTGAGTGAAGAATAAAAAGCCTTTCTTGACTGAAAACAGCTTGTGGCTAATGAGATATGAGCCTGTCAGCTCTGCTGCAAAGCTGTATTGGTCTTGCACAAAGCATCACAAAAAACAGCCTGTGATAAAATACACTTGGCTGCAGCTCCACCTAGTCAGAGGAGTTGAAGCACTTCTGCCAGCAACGTGCAAAGCTCCCTAAAGTCAGCAGTGTGACCAGGGTGGAGCATGGAGGCAGCACTGCCTCCTTTTTGCTCCACTGCTTATTGTAATCTGCCCTCCCCCAGATTTCTTGCAGCCCCCTTCAGATGGAAAGCTGCTCGGTCAGCTCAGAGCCTCCTCCTCTCCAGGCTGGGCAGCCCAGACTTGCTCAGCCTGTCCTTGTAGGTGAGGTGCTCCAGCCCTCTGATCATTTGAGTTGCTCTCCTCAGGAGCTTAATGTCTTTCTGATGTCAGGGACCCCAGAACTGATCCACTACTCCAAGTGGGGTCTTACAAGAATCATAGAATCATTAGGGATTGGAAGGGACCTCAAAAGATCATCTTGTCCAATCCCCCTGCCACAGCAGGATCACCTAGACCAAGCTGCACAGGAACCCATCCAGGTGGGTCTTAAACATCTCCAGAGAAGGAGACTCCACAACCCCCCTGGGCAGTCTGTTCCAGTGCTCTGTCACCCTATAAACTGTAAAGAGTGTTTCTTTGTCTGGCTGACCTGACAGCGGAGGGTAGAAGTGTCATTGCCAACCATTTCTCGTGAAGAAAGTGAAGCTGGATGGGTAGCGATGAAGTAGTGTGGCAGTTTGAGCACTGCTAGAACCCGTAGAAGTGCTTTCATGAGGAAGAAAAGTTTTGTTGTGTTCTGGGGGACCTACTCCGGTTGCACAGGTCACAGGACCTCCCCCCCCCGGAAGGGTCTGTCTTGTGACCTGCCCCTGAAAGGCGGGCTGGGGGAGCCTATAAAATCCGGAGCAGGGGCTTTGTTTGGGCTTTTCGCGCCTCTTTTTCGCGCCTTTTTTTCGCGGGCTGTGGCCCTGAGGGGAGCGCCCCCC